>APFE031151581.1:0-17821 GCA_000404065.3 Pinus taeda
ACAACATTATTAAAGAAAGATTCATTTTTATGGACTCCAGAAGCAATGAAGGCCTTTGAACATCTTAAAAAGGCTATGTGCCAAGCACCGGTCTTAGCTACACCGAACTTCAAAAAAACCTTTATTGTGGAATGTGATGCCTCAGGAAATGGAATTGGTGTTGTTTTAATGCAAGAAGAAAGACCCATTTCTTTCAAAAGTTTTCCAATGAAAGGAAACTATTTACACAAAGCTATTTATGAGAAGGAAATGTTGGCAATACTTCATGCACTTAAGAAATGGCAACCATACCTATGGGAAAACACTTCAAGGTGAAAAAGGATCATGATAGTCTTAAATACTTTTTAGAACAAAGATTATCTTAAAAAGAATAACAAAAATGGGTCACAAAGATGTTGTTTTATGACTTTGAAATCATATACAAAAAAGGGAAGCAAAATAGTGTGGTAGATGCACTCTGAAGAAAGGATGAGGATGTGGAAGCGTTGCTTTAAGTCATTTCTATTATCCAACCAGATTGGATAAATGAAGCAAGGGATGAATGGAAGAATGACGAAGAAGTGTGGGTACTCATTCAAAAGTTACAACAAGATCCTAGTACATCTAATACATTTAGCAGAAAAATGATTCGTTATGTTACAAAGATCACTTATACCTATGTCAGAATTCCCAACCCAAACAAAATATTCTTATGGAATTGCACACCTCCCCCTTAGCAGGGAACTAAGGATTTTTAAAAACTTACGACATGTTAAGAAGAATTTTTTTGGGACGACCTTAAATCTAATATTCAAACGTTTATGGTGAAATGTTTCGTTTGCCAACAAAACAAAGTTGAAACAATTATGATCCTGGGTCTATTACAACCTTTATCCATTCCAAGTCAAAGTTGGTAGGAGATTTCAATGGATTTTCTCACAGGTTTACAAAGTCTGAAGGAAAGTGTGTCATCATGGTGGTAGTTGACAAAATTACAGAGTATGCACACTTTTGTGCATTATCTCATCCAATTAAAGCCAATATAGTTTCTACTGTATTTATGGAAATAATTCAAAAGCTACATGGAAACCCAAATATTGTTGTAAGCGACAGAGATCCCATTTTCACTGGAAATTTTTGGACAAAATTATTTTCTTGTCCTGGTACTCATTTAGCCCATAGCTCATCTTATCATCCTCAATCTGATGGGAAAACTAAGATAATAAACAAATTCTTGGAAGGATACCTTCACTTCTCTGTATCCGATGAACAAACATAATGGGTCAAATGGTTTTCTTTGGCTAAATGGTGGTATAACACTTCCTTCCATACTACATAAGAAAAAGCCCCATTTATGGCACTTTATGGATATCGCCCACCATCCATCACATCATATTTAAGAGAAAATTATAAGGTTCAAGTAGTGGAAGATAAAATCGAGCATCAACAACAAGTTCTCCAATTCTTATAGGATAACCTAACTTTGGAACAGAATAGAAGGAAACAATAGGCATATCAACATCGCAGTGAAAGAAGTTTTGATATAGGTGACTAGGTACTTCTACCGCTACAACAATATAAACAAATGTCCATCAAGAAAGCTAAGAAGGACAATAAATTATCACCAAAGTATTATGGTCCTTAAAAGTTGTTGGAAAAGATTGGTACTATGGCATACAAATTGGAGCTTCCTACAGCTTCCTAAGTGTAGCCCGTTTTCCACATTTCATGGTTAAATAAGGTTATTTGTGACAAGCTCCAGAGTTAAAATGGACATAACTTGCTCAATATAACTCGGAATATTTATTATAACCTATTTTTGGAAGCAGAAGGACCATTTTTCATCTTCACATGTGTCGGAAATCCTTATCTAAGCACCCTAGAATCTCTGATTCTCGCTGCAATTTTTTCCACCATCACAAAAGTTCTAAAATAATAGTTGATTTTAAATGAGCGATATCTCCCACATCCAAACTCCAATTCAACCCATTTGTTTTTTAAATTGGGTGAATTTTCAAGAGGCGATCATATCTACAATCCTTTTTCTGAAATTCTACACAAAAACTTCATAAAATGATAGGAGAGTCATCATTGACCAATTTCCATTAGAAAAAATTCTACACATAGTTGATTTTAAATTAGCGATATCTCCCTCATCCAAACTCCGATTTGGCAGATTTGTTTTTTTTTTATTTTGGTATTTTTCCCAAGGAATCCAGACCTATTATTTGTTTTTGTAAATATTGTACCAAATGTTTCAGATATTATCTGCAAACTCACCGCCGAAAAAAAATTGCTGCAAAAAAATAAAAAAAGAAAATTCTTCCTGCTTGGCCCTAGAAAGTGCTTTATGGAGGTTTGCTGCAAAAATTTGAAATTGAAATATGCATGAAACCCTCATTCTGATGGAATTGTAACCTGCTTTGATGTAACTCATCTAGATCTTGGGGGAAGGCCCCCAAGATCTAAAATATTGAATGGATCTTGTGGGGGAGGCCCCCAAGATCTAAGGAATTGGAATGCTAGAAAGAAGATGACAGAACACACAATAAATAAAACAACAAAGAAACTTTTTATTAAAACCGATAATAACTATAAAGGCTACATTGTGGCAGACTATCTGTCATTTTACAAAATGCAGCTTGTTACTTATAGTAATTTTCAGTTACAGTACCACAAGTAAATTCCATGGGTGAATGAATACCATGGGTGGATGTCACAATACCATGGGTCAATTCCATGGGTGAAAGAATACAATAGATGGATGTCACAACACCATGGGAAAATACGATGGGTGGATAAATACCATGAGCGGATTCCAATTACAATACCATGTGTAAATTCCATGGGTGGATGAATAACGTGGGTGGATGAATACCATGGGTTGATTCCTTCTTCATTTTGGATCACTCTTCTTTTTGATTGAAAATTTACTATGAATGTTCAGCGTCAAGATGAGCACTTAAGCCCAATCATGATTCTATGATTATGGGTTCTACTAAACCTAGTAGTCTTCTATCGACAAGGACATAGGTGTATTTTACACCTATGTAGCCCTAGGTAGTATGATACCTACCTATGTGTGGCACTACACAATAGAAGGCCCCAAACAATCTCATGCCTATTTGCTGCAAACACAATCCCTCACTAACTCACACATAACACTTCATACTTACACAACGCACAGGACGAGGAAATCCCATACCTATATGTCTTAAACACATAAACACAACACAAGATCCAAAGAGTCCCATACCAACCTTACCTGAACATATTTCATTAACACACACTTATACACATAGTATGACACAACACACGTAATGCAAATTTATCCCATTCCCATGCATGACACATGCACATGTACAACAAACACATATACAATGAACATGTCACATTACAAGATATCACAATAACCTAGAGACCAACTTGTCTCCATGTGATTCAACTAGCCACACTAATCCATTTGTTTTTCAAGTATTCTTAACCTTGACATGGGAGCCATGTAAGAGATATGTTCACATGATTATACAATAGGAAAAATATATTTTCTTCCCAATAAATTCCTTATCACAGTGGAAATCATTTCGTTCCATTGATATCATCAAGTAAAGTTTTTGAGAAATTATGCCTTCTTTCAAATCACCCTTGACATCCTTCTTAGAAGAAATGGAATTTTGATAGATATAAACATATATATCGATTAGAACGAGCATGTGTGTAATACACTGTTATCCATCTGTATAATCATGGACGCATCAACATAATTAGGTATGCAAGATATAGGTGTCCATCAACATAATCATGTATTCAACATATAAATGCATGTGCAAGTATAATCAAGTGTTAGAAAGCTCCCTTCTTGCCACTTTCCTAGCCTTACATATCTTTTTCCATTATTCTCATGAACTCAACTAGACCATTAGGTTGTTTTGTTACTTAATCATGGAAAAAAAAACATTAACTTATGCCAAATAAGTCTAGGGTTTAAATCACTCCCTAATTCAAGCCATCATACATTATATAGCCTCTTCATGCTACTATTGTTTTCACTCTTACTTGTTCTTTTCTTCATGCCCATTGCCCAATAACTTTCAATTCTACCTGGAACTTTAATCAACATGATTTACTTCACGTGTATCAAATGTTTCCCAATTTTTTTCAAGATTTTATGGCCCTACAACTACACCCTCCTTATTCCAAGATTTCCCCAAACATGCAATTCAAAATTCGAGAACTGAAAGCCAATACAAGAGGAAGAAATGGACATCTAACAAAAATCACTGAAAAAACAAGTAAAATAGCATCGTAAACATGAGCAAAATCATCATTATAACCAAGACCTAAAACCAACATGACAATAAAAACCAAAAACCCGCATTACCATGCACAAGTCTAAAACAAAATGATATCAAACCAAGAAGTTGGTAAATTAAGCGATAGCGCATAAGCATAAAATATACAATCCCCAAAATCAATTCAATATCCACAAGTCTACCATTCATGGCACTTTTGGCCATCATACAATTTTACGAATCCACACTTATAAATCAAATTAGTTGAACGCTTCTTTATAAGCGTAGTAGCAACCTTTATGTATTATGTTCCAGAAACGTTCAAAGGGAATATTTTCAATATATATATATATATATAGAGAGAGAGAGAGAGAGAGAGAGGCATTTTCCCCTCTGCCACCTCAGTGTCCTTTATTGTTCTTATGTGTCCCTGTGGCTTGCTGGGTGTGTCTTCTCTCTTTCTCTTCCCATGGGGATAATCCATTTTATGATGCTCTTCTCACAACACCAACAAGATATTATCTTCCCCTCCTTCTCATCCCCATGAAGCCTTTTCCTTCATTTACCATCCCTTATTTTAGAGGATTCAAATAAGTATGTTCTTTGCAACTCAACATTCCACTTAGCCAATTTTGTTGTTTCTTGGTGAGTTTTCTAAGTTTTTCCCTTCAGATCTTTAGCCTACCTTCCATGTCTTTTATATTAGCCTCCATAGTTATGAAAGTTCTCATCTCTTGGAGGAATATCCATCCCCATTCTCAATAGAATTGGTCTATATACTATTGTGCAATGCCAAAATACATGTTTCCTTCCATTGCCACTAAGTCCTACTGTGTGTTGCCATATACAATAAGCTATTAGCTCATAAAATAATCTCACAACACATATGCCAATTGTCATATTTACTAGGTTAGGAGAAGTGTGGAATCCTATGGTTGAAAATTATCATAAGTGACATATCATAAACCAAAGCACTAGGTATTACATATATAAATTATTTTGAAAATTTGGCAATGAACTGAAATTGTTCATAATCATCATCATGTCGAAGAAAAACTAGAGTTCAATCTTTGACCCATACATAAGATACTAGTTAAAATCATCGTCTCTACCAAGGCCACACTGTTTTTTTTAATAAAGCTTTTAAATACAATAATAATTTGACCCTCTTATTATGGTCAACAATATACATGGAATCTGCAACTTCAAAGCATTAGCTAGAAAAATATCATGTTATATTAACATTTATCATACTTGTAATTTTCATGTTGACATAGATGCATTATAGCACTTTCATGAAACTATTCAATAGCTAGCCACGATCCTTAATTCTATAAAAAATACCTACAACCAAGTCATTATCATTCACTTGTCTTCCTAAAATATGCACAAAGTCATATCTCTAATCCCTTGAGACATTATATCATATCTGGGAAATTGGATGTTCCCATCCAATCAGAAATATAATAATATATATATATATATTAATATATATATATATATATATGTAATGTAGTATGTATTGTATGTATGTTGTATGTATGTATGTAATGTATGTAGATATATTATTACAACAAACATATATTATATATATAATAATTGTATAATATATATATATATATATATATGTATATATATGTATGTATGTATGTATATATAATGTATTATGTATGTATATAGATATATATACGTTATACATATTATATATATATATAATATATATATATATATATATATTATATATTGTATGTATACATATACATATATATATATTATATAAATATATATATATACTATATAAATATATGTATACATATATATATATAAATATGTATGTATAATATATATATATATATATAATATATAATATTAATATATAATTAATATTATATATATATATATATATATATATACATATATATATACACACACACTCAATAATAGTAACCATGCCATGTAGCACAAAAAATCACAACTTTGTCCTAGCATTCACATGTACAGGTCTCAATTAGCTATCATGGGCATCAATACAACATTTTAACAACACAGGGAGGTTTTGAAGGTTCCTTGCATCACATTATTACTCACATACATATTATACCAGACATCCAAAGGATCACCATACGATCAACAGTGGTGATGTGCCAAAGAAATCATATAATCAACCATGCCACATATCTATAGCACAATGTAAATGCATGAATAATGCACATGATAATGATTTAGAACCAAATTTTAGCGCCTAATAATTTTTTTATTAATTTTCTAAACATCATTATGAATCCCTCTCCCGTAGGGAGTTTTTACTGTTATTTGCTCACAATATAGTCCAAAGATGGGTTGTAAATTCCTACTTATGATTAGCGCATCTGATCCTAGTGTTGAACTTGGATGCTCTGATACGACTCTGTAACAACACTCCTTACCACATACCCTAAGTAAACCGTGGTCATTGTGCCAACATAATCTTCACTATAACATTGTAAGAATGGGGTATATTTTTTTTTAACTTTTCCACACTTCTCAAGACTTACAACGACCATCACCATTGCATTCGCCTCATTGAGACAAATCCAGTGATATAAAATTTCACCTCAATCTAACCTTTGAATTGAAATATATGTCCTCTCAATGATAGGCCCACTCACTCTTCCACCTCATTTAACTTCCATGCAAAAACTCATTAGGCCATTCAAGGTATATATGTATTTTTTATATTTAAAATCTATTTCCATGAGTAGGCTCTTGCAGACATGACATCCCTGTCACACCCCACTAACCCCTACATGAATTGACATGCGCTACATTACCCCATCTAGTGATCCTTGCCTTTCCACTGATTTGACGATTGTTATTGAATGATGCAAATCGATGGCTCGAAATTGGGTTTTGTCGGGAAAGTTGCATGATAGTTAATTTTGGTAAGGGTGTTGGCTTAAAGGGATTTTACCAAGGTTCAAATTTATTCATGCCAACTATCAAAACCCTAATAGCTGGCACTTTCAAAAATAACCCGCATAGCACATGTTGCACTATCAACCATAGCAGTATTGGGGGATGCTAGAACTAAGTTTCTGCATCCAGAGGTCTATGTGATGCTCTTCTCGAGGATCTATAACTAAGATCTTCCTTCACTCAAATATATTCATTATGACTATTAACGACTGCAAATTTATCGAAATGACATTCAGATCTTCACAAAGTCACACGATCGTACTTAAATTTCTTAAAAGGTATAGATTCACTCCTTTCAGGCAATAAATCTTATCCGTAAATCTGCCTTCATGCAAATCTACCTGTTTTCGAAGAGTTAGTTACAAAATATCTCTCTAATACTTCGTGAAGGTAGTTAATTAATTTTATCATGCATAAATATTATAGGTCCCACAGTTTCACACAGAGAGTAAAATTTAATTCATAGAAAACATATCATTGAGCAAAGATGAATAAACTTAAACAAAAATAAGAAACAAGGCACAAATGTAATAGGTTCAATCCAAAACAACCTTTATTAGATTTATAATTTAGTTACAGACTCTTTCTGCCCTATGCCCTCACCTGCAAGGGCACGTGCACTCAGCTACTGACCTACCAAGGTCTCCGTGCACTCAGCTATAGGAGCCTTATGCTTTCACCTAAGTACAAGAAATAGACTTTTCTTGCCTTAACACATTTCCCTTATAATGATTCTCTATCAAAAAATGTCATACTTAGACTCACTATGGCTCAACTATATATAGCCTTTTCATTACAATACCATGGCTCACGAAACATGGTTGAGTCTCAAAATTAACCTATCACCTACCCATACAAGGGGTTAAAGCCCCTTTGACACTTAACTTCGTGCTCTGCTTCCATGTTTAATGAAGTCTTTACATTCATTAACAAAACTTATTACAAAAATTGACATAAATATCAAAAATTCACCTAGGGACCCTATCCCAATAGGGCCCCAACACAAATATGGTGACTCACCCTCAAGTCACTCAAATGGCTTCTCCACTTTGTGGCAGATATTATTAAACTCAATCTTCAAGACTTTAAGGTTTTTTATGCTCTGCACGACAACTTATTACACTTTTTGAACTAGCTTCTCTTTAGTTGGCCCCTCCATCGCAATGCGCATAGTCCTCTGTGCCTGCTAGAAAGTTTTTAGCTTCTCTTGGATAGCTAGACTAACCAAGATTGCTTCCTCTATCCATGGCTGAAGTCAAGCCATCAAAACATGTTGCTTGTGCTGCAAACCCTCAACATGTTCCTATAGTACCTTCATTTCTTATAAGCATTTGAAGCACTGTATTGGCACCAAACCGCGCGAAGTCACCCTGATCTCATCAAATTTGTTCTATGCCTCTCTAGCCTCTATACCCAATCACTACAAGTTAGAGTCCTCCTATAAAGTGGTCCATCACTCCATTTGCATTCTCAACGATAGAATTGTATCTTATTACTGCATTATCCAGGGTAGTCATATGTTCCTTGATGGTTGCACCGCGCTACTCCCTAACCTCTGGAAAAGTGGTTGGCTGCATTTTCAATTTTAGTTCTAAGATATTTATCTCAAAATCTAAAGTAACTTGGCTTACCTCTTCTTTGGATTGTCATACTGCAACATCCAATTTTTGGATTATTGCTAACACGCCCACATCCTTTGGAATGTGTAGCTCTAGTACTAAATTACACACTTGTGACATGTGGCTCCTATGCTCTGGCTTCACATTGAGAGCTCTTTTTCTTCCTTAGGAGCCTGAACCTTCTCGACAAATATATGTTCATTGTTCATCTTAAATTCACTGATCATTGATAGTGCATGTTGTTCTTTGATTTGAAGCTCATATAAGACCCACTGATGAAGCATGTGGAGGGTCTGAAATGGCGGGGCGGCTAAATTCATACCCAGTAATTTGATCTTTTCAAGCTAGGCATTGTCTTCCTTGGACTCTACATCCAATGTTCCTTCTGGAAAGGAAATGACTTTGAGGTCCAAAGTAAATTCTAGTTCCATCACGCTCACACTAACTTGTTGGAGGCTCACTTGTCCAACTGATCCGAATTGGATCCTAAACACTCTCTAAGTTTTCATAAACTCTTTCAAATTATGCCAAAAGGATTCAAGTCTTAGAAAGATCAAGCTATTAGAAGGAATCCTCGTGACAATTGCAATTGTGATGAACACGGAGCAACGAGGACCCTTGGTCGTGCGCCCAAACCATTGGCCCATGGTAACGCGTGCTGACGCAAATTGGAAAAACCAGAGGCTAATTCAAGAAATAGGGGTGGTTTCTGATATGCAATTAGTGCTAAAGTGCTAATCATGTATTACAGGGCGTCCCCCTAAGTGAAGGAAAGCCTCGAAGTGCCTGAACCTGAAATAGCTATGAAATGTGGAAAAGTAATTAATTTGGTTCCGTGCATTCCACAAAACTGGCAAGATATCAAAAGGCCTCAAGGTGTAAACAATTTTGACCAAGTCGCACCTGATGCCACACATTGAGTGACACAAATTTGGTGGAAGAGAGAGAAAACTTCTCCCATCGGATGGGTAAACGTCATGCTACTTACCTACCCGATATGAATGATGACCATAGGATCTGGGGGCCCAGATTAACGATGAAGGCACGTCTCAATAAATGACTACATTTGACAAGCTTATAAATCAAGATTACATGGAATTTGAAGTCCGACATGGACAATGAGTTGGAAAAAGATTTGTGTTTCGCAGGTGATCCTGAAGCAAGCGGAAATAATGGCCATTCAAAACTGATTCAAGAAATTTGACACACTCAGTTGATTAGGAAACAGGTGGCCACCTCCCTGTAACGTGTTACACAGTGATGATGATGCAGAATAGGGGAGTTCAAATGGACAGAGGTAAGAAAACCAGAACACCAGGAAGCAGTTTTGAACCAATAGAAAGCAGACTTTCTTTAAAGCCATGAACTAACAAGATCAGAGAACACATAGAGGCAACATAGAGAGGAGTTAGTTAGACGTAGAAAGCTAAGAGCAGAGAACAGAGAGAAGAAACCGAGTTGACCTGAAGGCAGCATCAAGCCATACAAAGTCAGAGAGAGTCAAAGAGTCTATGCACTCCAGAGAAAGCTTGAGAGCCTTAAGAGAGCTCCTCCGCATAGCTCTATCATGTATGAGTTTCAGATTGGGCTCATACTACTGTGACCAGTATAGGTCAAGTACTAGTAAGGGGAGTCTATGTACTCCAATCCTACTCATTCATATCTGTTGAGTGAGACTCAAATTTAGTTCACTGTTGTACAGAAACTCTACTTTGAAAACATAATAGAGAGGCCACCACTGAAAGCTGGACCAGGAGATGTAGCCCATGAGCATTGGGTGAACTCCTTATTAAACTTCTTGTATTACATGTTTGACTGTTATGTTTTCTCTAACTCGCTTAGTGTCTATCTATTATAGCAATGTTATTGATCCATCGCATTAAGTAACATAGACACATCAATGCACATGAGCCTGTAATACCTTTAATCCTTTGTCCTGGATAAATTCCAGATCAAGTGGAATCAGACCTCTAGGGTACTAAGTTTAGACAAGCTTGTGCTGGATTTTTTTGTTGAATGCTAACTAGATCAAAGCTTAAACTAGTAGAAGGCGAGTTGGTTGAAGCTAACCCTAAAATTGGAAGAGTCCACTGCAAGAGGAAAATGTCAGAAGAAAACCCCTTGGAATTAGACTCGCAGTTCATGGATGGTTTCCCGACCATGAAAGCCATGGTGGAAGAAATGTATGGAGAATATAAGAGAGCTAGAGCTGAAGATTCATCAAACTCCAGACAAGATAAAGGAGTAGAAGCATATCTCCTCCATGTCCACTCTAAAGGCAAATGGAAACAAGAAAAACTTCCCACACCTCCTAATAGCCCTAAAAATAAAAAGAAAGCACATTTGATTAAATTAGATGTTAAGTTTGATTTCTGATATATGATGGAGATTTGAATGCAAAGAAGTTGGATAATGGGATCAGATAGATCGATGTTTATTGTAGAGTGTAGAGCATTGATTCAAACAAGAGTAAGATTCAGATGGCCAGCCTATGCCTTGGGGGCACTACCTTGGTATGGTGGGAAGGAAGGACATAAGCTAACATGAAGAAACATGGTAAGATTCTTTCTATCTGGAGTGAATTTGTTTCTACAATTAAAAAGCAATTCTATCCACTAGCTTATATGTAGCAAGCCATGATGAGCTGGCAGACTCTTCGCCAATTGAAAGGGCAAAGTGTACAAGGTTACACCCAAGGAAATTAGCTTTGATTCTAGGAATTTCTTTAGACTCGCCTGAAACTTTGTTGAAGTATATACGTGGTCTACACAGCTACATGAGGCACACAGTCCTAATGTTTAATCCCACTAGCATAGATGAGGTATCCATCTAGTCTACACATCTAGATTCTAGAGGTAAGAATGGGAACCTATAAGTTGGGGGATCATCCAAACCCACTGCAAGCAAGAATAAGGAGAAAGGAAAACATAAATGGAAAGAGAGGAAGGCCAATACTGTACAAAAGATCAATTTTTCATGCACTCATTATAAGAAGGATGGGCATGATGATGAACACTGCTGGATCATTCATATAGAGCTAAAACCCAAGAAGTTCGAGGGAAAGAAGAAGAAGACTGTTGTAGCTATTCAAAAGGATTTGGGGCTAGACTCAGGAGATGAAACAACAATCATAGCCATAGGTATAAAAGGTAAAATGTTTGAAGCATCTGCTAGTAATTCTGTACAATCTGCTGATAATGAAGAAAATGAGAGGAAAAGGCATGAGCTTTTTCATACTCGATTTATTTTCAAGCAACAAAAGGTTCATACTTTGTTTGATAGTGGATCACAAGTAAATTTAATTTTTGAATCAATTGCAAAGAAGTTGGGATTACTAACCACACCTCACGAGAAGCCATATCCATTAGGTTGGTTATGTGATAAAGCACAACAACAAGTGACTAGACAATGTAAACTTAGGTTTTCTTTTGGGTTGGCATTTGTAGATGAGGTTGAGTTAGATATAGTTCATTTGGATATATGTGGAATTGTTTTAATAGGAAGTCTTTACTTGTATGATAGAAAAGCTATTTCCTATAGAGATAAGAACAAGTATCAACTTGTTAAAGATGGAATCAAATATATTATAAGAGCTCATGAACTCAAAAATAATTATACTCTCATAAACTCAGGGCAGATGAAACAAATTGTAAATTCATGCAAACAATTTTTATTGATGGTTGTAAAGGAAAAGATAAGTGATAAAACCAATGTGTTTGAGGGATGTGATGCTAAACACCAAGCTGAGTAAGAAGAATTTGTTTCAAAATATGATATATTGTTTCAAGAACGTCAAGGTCTGCCACCCAAAAAGGAAGTAGTACATGATATTAATTTACAACAAGATGCTCCATTGCCTAACATTCGAATCTACAGGTTGTCTGCTTTACAGAATGCAAAAATCAAGAAGCAGGTATAGGAGTTGCTCAAGTAGGTGTTCATCAAACCTAACACATCACCATGTGGGTCTCCAATTCTTTTGGTGAGAAAGAAAGATGGCTCGTGGAGAATGTGCATTGATTACCAAGCACTGAATAAGATAACGATAAAAAATTGTTATTCCCTTCCTCGCATAGTGGCTATCATCAGGTTAGAGTAGCAGAGCAAGATGCATGGAAGACTGCTTTCAAAACAAAGCAGGGATTGTATAAGTGGTTGATTATGCCTTTTGGCTTAACTAATGCTCTTGCTACTTTCATGAGAGTAATGAATGACGTACTCAGTCCTTTTCTTGATGATTTTGTCATTGTATATTTGGATGACATTCTTATATTTAGTAAAAGATGGGAAGAACATTTAAAGCATGTTAAGAAGACTCTAGATGTTTCGAAAAGAGAAAACCTTTATGTTAAGCTCGCAAAATGTGAATTTAGCAAAACATCTTTGAATTATTTGGGTCATATTGTAGGGGGTGGTGAATTGAAAATATATCCCTCTAAGGTTGCAGTCATTGTAAACTGGCCGTAGCCCAAATCTACTATAGATGTTAGAAGATTCTTAGGAGCAACACAGTATTGGAGAAAGTTTATTTACAAATTTTCCTTAATTGCAACTCCCTTACATGCTTTAATAGGATTGAACAAGGTGTTTTAGTGGGGAGGCAAATAGAAGAAAGCCTTCGGCACCTTGTAAGAAAAGATTAGTACAACACCAGTACTAGCACTGCTCGATCTTCAAAGACCATTTGAGATTGAAATAAATGGCAATGACTATGCCACAGGAGCAGTGTTGATGCAGCATGGTAAACCCATATGTTATCATTTTGAGATATTTAATTATGCAGTAGTTAACTATCCCACATATGATAAAGAATTGTATGCATTAGTACAAATTGTGAAAAAGTGGAAACATTATTTAATGTGCAAAGAGACAGTTATACATACTGATCATCAAGAACTTCAATATTTACACTCCCAAACTAAGTTGCAACAATCAAGACATTATAGATGGATGGGTTTTCTACAACAGTTACATTTAGTCATTAGGTATAAAAAGGGCATACACAATAAAGTTGCAAATATGTTGTCTAGACCAATCATAAATGCATCCACTATACTTAAGCATAATTCAGTATTGCATCAAAGCTACATTGAACAATGTGCTCAAGATATTGATTTTAAAGATGTATATGCAAATTTAAGTCATGGAAAACAAGTAGAAGAATTGGATTATCATGTTAAGGACCAACTCTTGTATCATTTTGGGAAGCTTGCATTCCACAAACTGAAAGAGTAAAGATAACTCGAGAGGCACACACTTCTCTAATATTAGGTCACTTTGGCATAAGTAAAACAGTTGCATAGATGCAAAGATTTTTTTATTGGCCAAAAATGAATAAGACAATTTCTAGATATGTAAGAGGGTGTACCATGTGTTTTAAAAGCAAGCCCAACAATTGGAAACTAGGCTTGTACACCCCACTACCAGTTCCTTCTTGTCCTTGGGAAAGTGTTTCCATGCAATTTGCTGGAGGACTACCTAAATCTTGGAAAGGTCATGACCATTTATATGTTATTTTGGATAGGTTCAACAAAATGTGTATTTTGATACCTTGTAACGAATAGATTATAGCTGAACAAGTTTCCAAGTTGTTCTTCCAGTATGTATGGTTTCATTTTGGATTACTGATTCCATTATATCTGATTCAGATACCCGATTTGATGGGAAATTTTGGTCAAGTTTGTGGGAATTTATGGACACCAAGCTGAAGAAGAGCACAACTTTTCATTGGCAAATAGATGGCCAAATAGAAGTAGCCAACAGGACAATGATCCTGTTGCTCAAAGGCTATTGCAACAAGCATCCCAGGATGTGCGATGAACATTTATGTTATGTGCAACACGCTTACAACTGAGCTAAACATTCTTCTACAGAGAGATCTCATTTTTAGACCTATTTTGGTTTCACACCAAGGTCTTCCTTGGATTTTGTCTTTGGTAAAGACATAGCGGTTGACGGACATAGTGATGTGGACAAGGCAGCCAAGTTCATTGAAGGTAGTGTAGGAACAGCTTGAAATCAGCCAAGCCATGTACAAGGCAAGGGATGAAAAGGATCAGATGGAGCATAGTTTCCAATTCGGTGATCAATTTTGGTTGTATATCAGCAAAGACAAAATGCAAGGTGTAGGTAAGAAGCTAAAGCCAATAAGGTATGAAACTTTCAAGATACTTGAGAAAATTGGTGACAATGTTTTTCACCTTAGTTTACCAGCTTACATGCACATCTACTCTGTTTTTAATGCAGACAACTTGAGATTGTTTGAACCTTCATTAATTGAACATCCCAAAGAGGAGAGTTAATTTCCTTCTATTGATGATCTGTTGCCTAAATATCTTAATTAGTTGCAGGAAGATACAGTTCTAGACAGGAAGGTGAGAACTACACCCAGAGGGGATGCTGAATACCTTGGGATTGGACTCAAATGTTCAAAACCAAGAAGAGTGAAATGGATAGAAATTGGGCAAGTAAGGAATCTATACCCTCACTTGATTGACGCTTGAAAATAAACTTTTGGTTGTCCAAAAGATTTTTCAGTGGGAAGGTCATGATATAAATTGGATCGTAAACACTCTCTAAGTTTTCATAAACTCTTTCAAATTATGCCAAAAATATTCAAGTCTTATAAATATCAAGCTATCAGAAGGAATCCTTGTGACAGTTATAATTGTGATCAGCATAGAGCAATAGGGACCCTCGCTCGAGTGTGCAGACTATTGGCCCACGGTAACGTGCGCTGGCACAAATTGGCAAGCCCAGAGGCTAATTCAGGAAACGGCGGTGGATTCTAATACGTGATTAGTTCTAGTGCTAAAAGTGCTAATCCCATATCACAGGGAATTCCCCTCAATGAAGGAAAGACCTGAAATGCCTGGACCCAAAATAGCTATGAAATGTGGAAAAGTAATTAATTTGGTTCTGTGGATTCCACAAAACAGGCAATATATCGAATTCTTTGAGGCCATAAGCAGTTTTTACCGAGTCCCACTCGATTCCAGACATTGAGTGACATGCGTCCAGCGGAAGAAAGAGAAAACCACTCACATCGGATAGGTAAATGTCACGCTACTTACTCGCCTGATATGAACGATGACCGTAGGATCTCGGGGGCCCAAATCAATGGCAGAGGCACGTCTCGATAAATGACAATGTTTGATAAGGTTATAGATCAAGATTACATGGGATTTGAAGTCTGACATGGATGATGAGTTGGCAAAAGATTCGTGTTTCACGGGTGATCTTGAAGAAAATGGAAATAATGGCCATTCAAAAACGATTCAAGGAATCTGACAAACTCAGTTCATTAGGAAACAAGTGGCCACCTCCTTCTGAAGTGTTACACAGTGATGATGACACAGAATAGGCGAGTTCAAATGGATAGAGGCAGGAAAACCAGAACGCTGGGAAGGAGAGACAAATTGACAGAAAGCAAACTGGCTTTCAAGCCATGAAGTGACAGAAGCAGGGAACACATAGAGACAACACAGAGAGGAGTTAGTTAGATGCAAAAAGCTAAGAGCAAAGAAAAAAGAGAAGAAGTTGAGCTGACCTAAAGGTAGCTTCGAGCCAGATAGAGCTAGAGAGAGTCAGAGAGTCTGTTCACTCCAGATAAAGCTTGAGAGGTTCAAGTGAGCTCCTTGGCATAGGCCTATCATGTATGAGTTTCATATTGGGATCATACTACTATGACCAGTAGAGGTCAAGTACTAGTAATGAGTATCTTTGTACTCCAATCCTAGTGATTCATATCTGTTGAGTGAGACTGAAATTGAGCTCACTGTTGTGAATAAACTCTGCTTCGAAAACATAATAGAGAGGTCACCATTGAAAGCTGGACTAGGAGACATAGCCCAGGAGCATTGGGTGAACTCCTTATTAAACTTGTTGTATTACATGTTTGACTGTTATGTTTTCTCTAACTACCTCAATGTCTATGTATTCTAGCAATCTTATTGATCCATTGCATAAATTAGCATAGGCACATCCATGCACGTGAGGCTATAATAACTTTAATTCTTTATTCTGTGTAAATTATAGATCACCAACGCTCGCTTGAATTCTCCTTGTCTAATTCTACAAGTCGCGCATATCCTTCAGGATACTACCCAATGTCTGCATATACTCTTGTTTGAACTATTGCCACGGTTCCATTGTGGTATCTCGTACCTTATCCCCAATCTCATGTAAGTCCCCTTCAGTGAGGATCAGTCGATCTGGATGTGACTACCTGTCTGATTTTTTATCCTTCCTTTGACTAGATGTTGTCTCCCTATAGCACTTTAACAGCCTAAAAGGAGTCATTTTAGCACCACCCCTACTTCCTTCCTACTCAGATTGTTCCTGCTCTTCTTTATGTTGGGAAGCTAATGCATTGACTCCCATTGTGTCTACTTTTACAGCATGCTCTTTCCCAACATGCTTTTTTGCAACACACTTATTTTGAATAAGCTCACTTTCATAACGATATTTTTCAGCAATTACCTTATGAGCGACATCTTTCTTATTTACAGCATATCGCTCCTACTTTACTGGTTCCTACGCCAAGGTATGTGGTCTCCTGCCACTCTGCTAGGCATAGTCCCATGATTTCCTGCACATCAGCCTCTGTAACTAAGTATGGCAACTTGTGCCACATAGTCTTAGGGTCTTGCCTCACCCAGATAGATACATTTTCAAAGTCGGCCTTGAATTCCGCAATGGAGACAACCCTTGCCTTTGACTTATGACTTTTCAAAGGTCCATATCGACCAATATCTAGAATACCTTTGACTTTGTGATCCTCTCCATACCTTTTGTCACCCACAACGAGGTGAAATTCGCTACCTCCGATAATTCTTCACCCTGTAGAGGGAGTTGAATATCCTCTTGTAGTCGCCATGCAACTAGTATAATCAGCAGAAGGAGCCAGGCATAGTGAAATGCCTTAGTTTCCTTGTGTTCTTTGTGGAAGTTTGATAATAATTCCATGCAAAGATA
>APFE031151583.1:9269-92301 GCA_000404065.3 Pinus taeda
GTCCTTGGTTCCACGAACTTGCCCATGTGGCTCTTCTTCCCGGAGGACACCTGGAACATATCGTTTAATAAAACAGCTGTAGAATCTGGGGTTGGCTGCGGAAACCGAGATCAGCTGCGGAAACCCTGTGTGAGCTGCGGAAACGCAGCACTTTGAACCAAAATTCTAAACCAACAACACAGTCATTAGCATAATTAGCAAACAATGTAAAATGTCCTAAAATACAATGATTTGAGCAATTTGATGGAGGGAATGAGTGGCAAAAGAAGGAAATGAATAGGAAAAGGAGGCTGAGAGGATGTATAAAGAAGTGCAGGTTTGAGGCTCAACAGTGTCAACCCCTCACCTGGACATTGACCATTTGGCCCTAGCAGAAAGGGATTTCCAAATTAAAGGCACTCCTACTCCAGGCCACCTTCTGAAATTCCACTGCTAGAGTAAGGATAGGTTCCTAAACCATATTGATGACATCAACCTTTGGGAATCCAATTTGCCCAAGTATAAATTCCTAGAAGTTCACCCATTCCCAAACATTGTACATTTTTGTCATGCCTATTATATCCCTAGCCAAAGGAATATTATGGCACCAAATCATGAGTTACTATTCACCATCACTGCTAAATCTATCAACCAGATGCTACAAATCCAGCCTAGTCCTAATCTGACCCCTTTGTCCATTGGAAACCTATTGGAGTTGTACATCACACTAGACCCAGTCAAAATCAAGCAAATTTTCTAGAATTTCATCATTGAGGAACGCCATACTCCTACAGAAACTCCACCCTATGCTGCCACCATCTTTTCAGAGATTGGCGGGTGCATAATCGCCATGCTCTCATGCATCATAGGATACACATCAAATGAGCATGTGGATGAGGTCAACATGGCCTTTCTATCCATTTTCACTCCGGGAAAACCTCCAGCTATCATGTTTGATTATGCCCAATTCATTGCAGATAGAATGCATGAACAATTCACTAGACTGCCCACTGAAAGAGTTTTCAAATACTTTTTAGTGGTGTTTCATATGTTCTTGTATTACCAAACAGATAAGTTCCCTTTGAGCATCCAAAAATTGGATACCAAGGGAAAGAAGAGATCAGTCATCTACTGGACACCCTTGGTCCACAAGTTTTCCACAACATTCACCTGCAAAGATTTCATAGACTCCTTTGTATACCATGTCATGAACAACAGAGAGACTGGACCAGAGGCTAACAAGTTACTTCAACAAATGAAATTCATAAATAATTTCATGTGGCACTATGACCCTCATGGGGTCATAAACAAGCTCAAACTCAAGGTCAAGCTGGGAGCATACATCCACCACCCAAGGCCTAACATTGAACAGTTTTCTAACCAGGATGAGTGGGTGGAGAACACCTTGATTGATATGGACAACATTGTTGTGGATGTAGAGAACACATTCATTGATTTGGAAAGACAATTTGATCACAACTCTTCCCTGCAGGTTCCAGAACAAGGGGATCCAATGAACATTCCTCCTGTCATACAGACCCCATCCAATGAGGAGAAGAATCCTAAGAGGAACAGGGAGGAGGCATCTAGATTTGCCATGGAGACTACTGATGTGCTGTTTGAGCCAAGAAAAAGGCCCAAGTTGAATCCTGTGTATGAACAGGAGGAGAACATTGCATCAAAGGAAATAACTAACACTAAGGCAATGGGGCAGATAAGTAAAGAAGCAGCTGCATCAGAGGAAACACAGCAGCCATCAAACTCCAACACATAGATGATGGATAGACAGCAGAGTATGGAGATCTCTTCCTATGTCAGGGCAGCTAACAAGGAAAAGGATATCAAAGATAGATTCAAAGAGATAAAGATGAGGAATGAAAAATTGAAAGAAGAAACATATGCCAAGTACCTCAAACTTACACCACCAAACCAGACCAGATTGATGTCAGCCTTTGACATCAACTAAGGAAAAATGCAAGTCTCATTTTTGTAGCCCACTTTACAGCAACCAAAGACCTTAGCAAATTACAAGAAAACTAGTTTTAAGGTCTTGGCTAGGGATGTTCATCCCATTGATCAGATAGAGTTTCACAAGCAGGCTGGAGAAATGATCTACTCCACCCTCACAGCAAAGGTCTTGGTTGCTTACAAGTTGCAAGATTCATTGGACAATGTGACAACTCAATACAAATTGGAGAGGGCCTCTTCACAAGCCAAAGACACCAAGATAAATTCCTTGGAGGACTTGGTTATTACACTGTGCCATGACCCAGGTGATATTAAGTTCATAGAGAAACTAATCAAAAAGAAGAATGAGGACATAGCAGCCCTCAAGAAACAGCTCAAGTTGCCTCATTTGCAGCACCCACAGACAAAGGAAGTCCTGGAAAGCCAAACTAATCATGAGGAAATGATGGACTTAGTGCTGCAACTGAATGATCAATTAAAGGAGATGGAGAAAGAGTTGGATAGCTTGACTCAGCTCAAACAAGCTAGTATTGGTAATGCCCCTACAACTGTCATTCCAACAATGACCACAATTGTACCTTCTACTTTGGCAGCATCATTAGCTCCCACTGCTCCAATGGCCACTGCACTACTGACATCTGCACCGATTACATCTGCAACAAGATCAACAGCAACAACTTCCACAAGTGATGAAGAAAATAAGTTGGTCAAAGCAATGGAAGAAATGTCAATTCATACCATTGAGATGAACAGACTGAAGGAGAAAGTCACCATCCTGGAGACAGATTGCAAACTTGCCCAAATCATGCATAAAGAAGAACAGCAAAAGGCTACAAGGATGAATGAAAGGATAAAAATCCTAGAGAAAGAACTGACACTGAGTGAAACTATAGGTAAGGCCAAATAGAAACTGTGGGCCAATATCATTGACTCTGTCAATGATATCTAACCATCCATCTAGATCATTTTTGAATAGATTGATTTAGTAAAGAAGGCTACAGAAGCCATTCAGAGAGTCAAGGAAGAACTTGGAGATATGCCAGAGGAAGCTTCAAGAATCATCCACTTCCTCAACTCCAACAATAAGTATGAGCTGCAAGAACTTGAGATCCCTGACAGGACAGGTACAATTGTGGAAGTTAGAAAAGTCCTCACTAAGAGGAATTTGATGTTGAACTTGGAGGATAAGTGTCAAACCATACAACTAGTCGTTGATAGATTCATGGTTAAGTTCGAACTTTTGAAGGAAAATGGATTACCTAATCCCTTAGTAATAAATGATAAGTTAATGACACATGAGGATTATAATAAGAAGAAAAGAGAAGTGGCTAGAGAACAAGTAATCACTTAATCCATGAAGGGCTTACCAACAGGCAAAGTGTTGTATCAAACTTTTGAAAACTTGTTTTACCTCCAGCATGAGGTAAGACACCTATTTATTAATAAGCCTACTTTTGCCAAATATACATAGGCAAATGAAATATACAGAAAGATGCTCAATATACAATTACCAAATGAGGAAAGATGGGAAAAACTCAAAGATTTACTATAGTAAATACACCGTAAAAATATAAATGTACAGTAAAAAGTAAAACAACACGGTAAAAGGATATTGACAAGTCAACAACGTTAAAGTTTATCAGATGAAAGAGTGTCAGATGAAAGGTTAAAGTAAACAAAACATCCAACATGAAGACAAAATAGCCAAGCAGCATAAAAGGAAAAATATCAAAAAGCAAAGCGAGCAGAACCTAAATAACAAGGACAACAAGCAGCAGTTCAATAGTTGTCTCTATCTTCTTGCATGAAGATATTTCTTTTTCCTAGATTAGTTCTCAATGCAGTTTGAGATATTTTGTAATTCCTTTTGTATAAATACTTCATAATTCGAAGTATTAGGGTGGATAATTTTACATTTGTAGAGTTATTTTGATCTTAAAACCTAAGGGTGATTGTACCACTTTCAAGTCAACAAACTGGAGCAAGTAATAAAAGCATTTCGCTACAGGATTCATGAGATGAGCCATTTGCAGTGAAGTATCTTCTTTGTTTTATTCTATTACCTTCTTATGTGTTTCATAATCTTAAATGTGTTCTAAATTTCAATGAATTAACTAGAGATATCACTCAGAATTTGTTTAAGTACACTCTGTTTTGCACAGTTAGTCATTTACATGTTTTCCTCTGATACCTAGATTTAAGAACCCTTAATTGCTCTCCCATCCTAGTTGACTTCTTTCATTCCTTCCAGAGTCTGGCCTAGGGAAACCTTAATTGCTCCCTGGATAGGATTCAAAACCATTTCACCATTTAGCCTTCGAGATCTGCAGTAACTCATCTATCTTGCCCTATAGACATTGTTTTTAGAACTTAATCCAGTCTTGTTTGTCTGACATTCGACTCCATAGCCCAATGGTAAAAGCAAACCTCTGTTCATCTATGTAAAGTGATCCCACCACCCAAATTCAAACCAAAGCCCAAGTGCAAACAATAACTAGCCTAAAATCATCTTAACTAAAACAAAGTTAAATTATAAAGAGAGAGCCCTCTCTGAGCATCAGGAAGGCTAGATCCTGATCTCCAAAAGTGGTTTGTGGTTACCTTTGACTTTTCTTCCTTCATTAACTTCGAAAGAAATATTAGAGTGATAACATGTGGTTTTTCCCTCATCTTTGCCCAAATATTTGTCTCTATCGTTCTTGGTTGTCTTCTATTCTGCATATGGTTTTATATTCTATCTACAATTTTTTATTGTTTATGAAAGATTAAAGATAATTGTATAAAGTGATTGTTGTTGGAAGAAGAATTGTCATAAGTGATTGTTACAACATAAAACATTGAAAAATTAACATGGTATCAGAGCTGATGTGAAGACAAGCCCAGGAATACAAGTGTTGGTTAATTTAATTGTTCTTAAATTACTCCATTAATTTTCAACCAAGGTTCGTGTATTTATGAAGTGTATGTGCACCATATATGCTAGGAATTTTATTTTTGTATTAAATCATTCTAAGTATTAACAAATGTTTAAATGATATTTAGAGAGTAATCACACACAACTTCTTTCTATTCAAAGTTACAATAATTACTTGACTGAATTGAAATCTATTGCTTCTAGAATTGAAAATCTATTTTTAATTGCAAAATTCAAAACCTATTTCTATTTACATAAAGTGAAATGTTAACACTAGATTTCAAGAAAAAGATTTTAATTCTACTTGCAAAATTGAAAACACTACTTTGCTGAAAGGAACCTCTATACTAAATGCACAAAAGGAAATTGCGTAAAGAAAACTTAATTCCTAATTGCAGAAAGAAAAGAAATTAACTACAATTGTAGAAAAAAATGCTAATGAAACTACTTGCAGAAGAAAAAATCAAATGAGAAATGTAACTTCAAATGATTACTGATGTACGCTTAACTCTAAAAGACATTTCTTTCACCTTCCACGAAATTAACTAAGTAATGAAGCTTAAAAGGAAATGCATATTAAAATCATATATTTTTGGTAATTTTCCTTAATGAGCGCTCTAAAACCAAAATAACAAATGATCAAAACTATAATGAAACTACTCAAGGAGAAAAGAAACTTCATAAAACTATCACGCTATGAACAAATCGAAACAAAAATAAATATCCTTACAACTCATTAGGGGGCCCTCCCATGAGTGTAAGTATGCTACTGATCAAATGATTTCTTAGTCACACATTGAAAACAGAGGATTGTATTAACTCAAAACAGAGTTTCACAAATACTGGAAATGAACCACAACGTACTTAACTTCTGAATTGTCTTTGTGTTTCACCTTATGGATTTTATACAATTTTCATTAAAACTAATTCAAGAGTTCTATGTCGATAAGAAATGATATTGTTCTACCATGTAGGAAATAGATTTAAATTAGAACTTTAACTCCTCATGATTTTCTACTGAATGAGAAAATCATGAGGAATTCTTCTCGAATCATATCCTCGTGATTGAACAGGGCTTTTGCACGTTCTCTTGATGTCGTCATGATCTCCTACTTATCTTCTCTTGATCATTGCACCGTCATACTCAAAGTTTGACTTTGAGTTTGACTCTTAGATCTCCTTATCTTTGTAGTCTGCCAAGTCATGTAAATAGGTGGTCATCCATGTAGTGAACATTTGTCATCTTCAAATACCTTTTATCCTTTTATTGATGCATTGCAACCTATCTAATCATCCATATGGTTGCGGAATTCAACATTAGCTGCGAAATGATCAAGATTTTGTAATTGTAGAGATGTTTTCATTACAACTCAAAAAGAAACATAGATTCTAAAACATGGATGATTATTACCTTTTATAAGTTGAAATAACCTTGAGCATGTTGAGACTGCTGCAAAAATGGTCACAAAAAGTTAAAGGAGAGGGAAAGAGGTAGTCAAAAAGGAAACAACTTCAAACTTCAATGTTCCCCAACAACAAAGGTTTTGCATTTCCTCATGCACCAAAAATTCAAAATTGGTTCTTATCTCTTCTTCAATGTATGATTTATGAAGCCTGTGCAAGCACATCTAGACTAGTGCTTTCCTTTCTCTTTCCAATGTTGAAGGTAGCCCTTGGTCTCTTCATCGGAATTTTACCCTGAAAACCCTTGATATTATTCTTAAGGAACTTATTGTTTGATTTTAGTTTCTTATTTTTCTTATACCAATGGTAGAGATGTAAAAGTATGTTATCATTTTGAGTTCTTAATATCTCATTTTGTACCTTTGTTGCTTCCCTTTCCTGTGTGAGATGTTTATTAAGAACTTCTAGCTCCAATATGTCCTACTTTAGAGTATCCTCAAGTCTATGGTCTGACAAAGGAGTTTCATTGAATGAATTTTCTTGATTCTAAGAGGAGCTTACCTTCTGTTACGCTCTTTATTCCAGGCATTCCACATAGTCATAAATTTCTTGTTGAACTGGATCAATGTCTAGTGTTTTCCCTGTCGGGCTCATTGTGTGAGGTGGTGTCATGTATCCTTCTTCTTCAAGGTTGATCATTTTTGGAGATTGTGTATTTGAGAGTTTTGAAATACTTCTACTTCTTCTTAGCTTTACTTATGACTCTGAAATGCTCTAGCATTTCCTCTTTTTTCTGAATTGTTCCTGCTTCTTTTTCTCTAGTTCTTCATGTTTTTCAGATGTTTTAGGATCTAGGTTGCCTTTCTTTCTTCTAAGACTTTGTTTTTCACTTTTCTGCTTACATTTTTCAAAGTACTGAGAGAGCAGGGTATCATCTTCAAACAGGTTATCTAGTGCCGCTGTTTCATTCTGTTCTAGACTTTATTCTTCAATTTTCTCTTCAGGGTTACGGTTTGATGATGATCTTCATCGACTTCTTTTAACCCTCCTACTTGTTTCTTCTTCTTGGATTTCTACAAAATGGTTTCGAATTAGGAAATCTTTCCAAATGTATCCCTTAGCTTCTAAATGTGTTTCTATGAGAATTTTGATCAGTCCATGATGGTAGAGGGCATTATCAATAGATTTAGACTCTCTTTGTATACTAAATGCCATGTTTCTAAGAATATGGAGCAAAAAGAAGGGCAGATTGATTTCCATGACTAAAATTCATCAGGAGCCGAGCATGATAGAAAAATATGGTTCTAAACCTTCCTTCACAAGTTAAAAATGTTTGGATAACCATCAATAAATTTCGCCATTTCCACTTTAGTGTTGTAACTGTAATTCCCTTTTTAAAGATGGATATATTCATACCTCGTTCTCTGAGGAAGTTTACCTACTCATTCTCCTAGATTTTCCTATTCTTGAACCAACTTTTTCCATTTCTGGGCAATTTTGTAGCTTCTTCCATGACAAACTCTGTCGAGATAAGCTTAAAGTCTCCAGTTTCTGCCTCGACCTTGTCAAAAACCTGAACGAAAGCTTTGGTGACCTTTGTCTCATGCCAGTCGAATTTTTCAAAGAACTTAAGCCACCCTACCTATTGCAACTGGTCCCTAAATCTTGGGTGTGCTTGAAGAAACTTGATTTCGTTTGGTTCAGATTGGACGATGATACCCATGGTAGAGAGAAGTCTCAATCTTCGATCGTTTCCTTTCGACGGGGATGATGAAGATTGATACAAAATGAGAATATTTGAATGGTAAGGGATTCAGAATGGAGTGAAATAGGATGAGGTTGAGTAAAATGGTAGCGGAGTAAGGTGCTTACGAAGTATTTGTTTTGTGATAGGACTGCACTTTTTCACACGATCACCCACGATTCTTAGATTTGATTGCATAGGATCGTTGAGATGTATGTGATTTCTTAGCATAATTTATGTAACCGAATGAGTAATAATGATAGTGGGGTGTAATGGTTATGATTTTTGGATAGTCTTATAATGTTTTATTATAATTCAAGTGTTTCTTTAATAAAATCATCCCATGAATTAAAACCTAATGTTCTTATATGAAAATTAATTCAACATCATACATACCTTTTCTTGTGAGTTCCTTTGATATTCCTTTGTTATGGATTTTCTGATGTTGATGTTGATGTAGATGTGGAATTCAAACTTGGCTGCAGAATTGAAGATCGGCTATAGAATGACATAAATTTTGTTGTTTCTTATTTTGAAATTTTGTTCCTCTGATCAAAAGAAAGATTATTTATTGTTGGTTTTGCTTTGGTAATCAGTGAAGAAAACTGGTCTTCAGAAGTATTTCTTACCACCTAAAATTTATTAGAAAAATAAGGATAAAAAGAAATAGGGAAAAGGCAAGGGAATTATGAAAATCTAAACAGCCAAGAAGTCTTGGTTTTCAATTAAGATTTTCTATATAAGCATGCAAACATAGTTGGTTTTCATGCTTATACCTTTTCTTTTCTTTTTTAATAATAATAAAAATACAATGAAGTTGGAGAATGAGGAGAGGAATCTCCTTTCTTGACCAAGTTGAATCCAGAATTTTCTTGCAAATATTTGACAAATTCTTCCTTTGTTATTGGTTTATGATACAACCTTAATCTATGACCATTAACAAGGAAAGTAAATTGTTCATCATCAATAGTTTTGATTTTGACTGCTCCAATATCAAAAATAGTATCAATCTCATAAGGACCAAGCCAATGAGTTTGAAATTTCCCTTGAAAATATTTGAATTTGGAATAAAAAAGAAGAGCCTAGTCACCTTGCTTGAACTTTTTCATTTTGATAAATTTTTCATTCCATTTTGATCTTTGTTGTTGAACTATATCAGTTCTTTGAATAGAATCTTGTCAGATATCATCTAGCTCATTCAATTGTGCTAGTCTTTATTTTTGAGCTTCTGATAGATTAAGGCCCGGTTTAGTATTTTTTTCTAAAAGTCTCCACTTAGAGTTTAATTGGAAGAAAAACTTGCTTCCCATAGACAAGCTCGTAAGGAGTATGCCCAGTTGTGTTCCTCCATGCGGTTCGATATTCCCATAGTGCTTCTAGAAACTTGTTTGCCCAATATTCCGTATGCAAATGCATAGTGTTGGTTAGAATTGCTTCAAGTACTTTGTTGGTGAATTCCACTTGTCCATTGTCTTGTGGATGATATGGAGTAGACTTTCAATTTTGTAACCTATGCCCGATGTGGATGTTCCTTCGTATAATGATCTTCATTACATATTAGGCAAGGGTAACAGGGTTTCCTTTTCTTTCCAATATGTTCATTTTAGTGGTTTTCTCTTTCGGAGAAGAATTTTGTTTTGTTTTACCTTTCCCGTTATTTTTTACCCTGGATGGTTGATTCTTGCCAATAGATGATTCTACAGCTTTGATTTTAGAAATAGTTCCCAGAGAATGGTTTTCAATCGGTGAATCTTGTGTATCCAAAGTCTATGTGCCTTTAGAATTCTTCTTTTTACCCTTAGATTGTTGGCTAACAAAACATATTACACCATCAGTGGCATTAGATCCTGTAGGAGTTGAATCTGGTTGATCATTTAAAATTGTTGGGTGAGGTAGATTCGGGATTTTCTTGTACAAGGTTCCAGATTGGGTATAGACTAAGTCTAAGTACTGGGAATGAGAAATTACCTTCTCTTCCATCACAACACATCCCTTGGCAAGATCCTCAATAATATCAAGAAGAAATTATTTTGTAAACCATTTAGCTAAAATTTTATCTCGAATAAAAACTTTAACTAATCAACGTATGTGTCTCGATTGACGTATATGATCGAAAATGTAAGTGGATTTCGATTGTTTTAAGGAAGTAAACAGTTTGGTACTAGTGTTGTATCATATTGGTAGCTAGAAAAGTGTCTAAAATGTTGTTGCTAGAGAGTTGAAATTATGGAAAGAAGCATGAGGTAACTCCATGTACCATTTGGTTGCTGAACCGGTCATTCGATGCACACCAAAGATGATATGTCATAATGTGATTGGATGGGTCCTCTCTTGATTTTCCTTCAAATTTCAATATATCACTCGGTAACTTGGTAGGAATCACCAACCAAAAAGGATAATAATAAATAGGATAATTCGTTATTCGAGATAAATCTGGTAAATCTAGGGTTGCAATAAACAGTAACTATCATTTAGGGTCTTTTTGTAGAGTTTGATAACCTTGAGGGTTAAGTCAACCTCCTGGAGGAGGATACCTAGGATATCCTAGAATATCATGTGCAGTTGGAATTTTCATTCCTGAAGGGTAACCAGGGTGAATCATACTGGGTTGCAGTTGAACAAGAACTTGATAAGTATGACCAGGGTATGGTTGACTCTGGAAAGGTGGCCTTTGACCCATTTGACCCAAGTAATATTGCCCCTGTATAGGTTAAGATTGCAAAGGTTGACCTTGAACAAATTGACTTTGAATAGATTGACTTTGGAAAATTTGACCTTGAAAAGGTTGGCTTTGGAAAGCTTGATCTTGGAAAGGTGGGCTTTGAAAAGATTAACCTCGAAAAGGTGGAACCTAAAAATCTTGTCCTTGAAAAGGTGTTTTCATTGTTCTTACACCAAGTTGTCTGATAGGAATCTGTCTGTAGATTGGACATTGTTAGAGCCTAGATTTACCTCAGGCTGAAAAGGTAGGATCCAGGGCCAACATCGAACCACGCTCGACCTAGTAGCTAGCCCTACCAGGTCAGGAGAGGGCTCTCTCCGAGTCAATCTCAGCGGATTATGGTCACTAAAGGCTTGAGATGACTGATTTAATTATTGATCTTAGGCTAGGTATAGATATAAAGGCGTTTTATTGAATAAATTGATGATTTTGTGGGCTCTAAGGGAAAGGTAGATCTTGGGTGCATGGAATGAGGCTCAGTCTTGCAGGGATCTCAATGGGGCAAGGTAGGCAACTGTTTTTGGCACTCTAAATCAAGTGAGATGGATGGGTCAGACAGAGGAGGAGTTGAAGAGGGCAAGAGAAGCCATGGATCCTCTCCAAACAGTTGAAAATATCAAAAACTAATGCAAACTTCAAGTAGAGCACTGCAATCTCAATGTATTCTACTTACACTCTTGTTTGATTTAGTTGAGAAGAAATAAGAAATAAATGATATACATAACACATGAATAAATTCACAAATACATAAGAAAGCACTGTACCAAAACAAATGCCACAGGGATCCCAAAGAATACTACAAACCCTGGACTCAATTCCTTAGCCAAAATACTGATATGAGTGTCCAATGAAGCTCCTTACTTTCTCAAGATTCCAACCCTGTTAATGAATAAAAAAACACATAATATAGATAAAGCATAGCTCATCCTTGCCTCTATTGGTCGAGCTCACATGTTTAGGAGCTGATCCTACTGATTCTAAACTAGAAACTAGAAATCAGGCAATGAAACAGCATGCCTCTAGAAACAAGGGAACTGATTCATTCAGTTTCAAACAACTTTTTAACTAATGAATCTACCTAACCAAGAGAAAATTTGACAAATTTACATCATGATCCATAAATTTACATGAAATTACATCACAATTTGACATTAAGAAAGTGAAAAAGTCAAACTGGCCAAAACTGGGCAAAAAACATAGCAATACTTGGTCAAACTGGCAATTTTTCCTCTATGCACTACGCCTGTTTGGACCCACTTAATGAGGCCTTTCCGATGTCCCAATTAGCTCCAAGTATACTTTTTGGAAAGGTATACTTGTTTACTTTCCAACCCAAATGGAATTTTCAATTTGGACTTCATTTTCCCTGTCAAAAATCAAATCTCCCAAGATTGCTTCCTGTGTGTCAAAATAGCGGCAATAAGGTCATTTTTTGAGTGTTTTTGACCTTTTTGAGGGCTCAAAACCTGCCCAAATTTCTTGGCCATAGGTAGGCAAGCAGAATTATTCATGCTAAAACCAAAAAGGGTAAGTTTTTGTGATTTAGAGGCTCCTAGCAAAAGCGAGCGCCACGTGGCACGGCGCATACGGCAAAATATCCTGTTTTTGTGCCAAAATTTTCAAAAATGCAAAAAGTGCTCCAATTTTTTTGAAATTTGAGCTGAGTCTTCTCCATCAAGAGCTATGTTGGGCCAAGGAAGCCTCAGCCAATATCTGAATTCGATCATGCTCCTTTTGCCTCTTTGAAGCCTTCTTCAATTTTTCCTTTAAACTCCTTATTCTTGCCTTGCAAACTTTGTTCCTCACCATGTAATGAAAAGCTATGTGTCTCAACAAGTCCTTCTCCTTCTTAGCCTTCTCCAAAAATCTCTCTAAGTGGATATTGACTCTCTCGAGCCAAGACTCTCGATTGGCATTGATCTCTTGCTCAAGTGAAGTGAACTCCACCCTCCTTCTTTGGACAGCTTGGCGATTCTCCCGAATGTTTTGTAACTCCATGATCACCTGCTGATATTCAAGCTACTTATTCCTTTGCTCCAAGTATTTTATAATCCACTTAGCCCTCTCTAAGTTGAGGGACAAGGCCTTGATGTCTGTTTGCTGCTCTTGGATGATTTCTTTGAGATTTGTGCTTTGCGGGCCCATATATGTATCATCATCCTCAATAAGAATAAAGTCCTGCTCACCTGAAGGCCCCTCATCCTGCATTGGCCTCTTACCTTTGTCCCGAATCTGTGGTGCTGATGACGGAAGCGAGACCCCTTCCACCCTGGGTGGAGATAATACTCGCTTTCCTACTGCGAATAACTTCCTAGTGCCCTTCTGATAAGTGATAAACATCGGCATACTGGCGACCTATGTCTCATGACCCTCATGCTGATAAGAAGGTCCACCTGTCTCATGCAAAGCCTCTGAAGGTCCCTGAGGAGCTGTGAAAAACTCACGAGAGATGAAATCCTCCCAAATGATACCTTATAAGCCAAGCTGATGGATGACCACAATTTTGATGAGAGCAAAATGGTAAATATTGTTGAACTGCTACAGAGGATTTTTGTGTTGCACTAGAGTGGTCATCCTTTTGATATTTCGGCACATGAAGTAACGGATGTTCATCATCCTTACCCGGGTAAAATGCATCAGCAGTCGGATATGATAAGCATACAAATGGGAGAACCGGCCCTCATAGCTGAAATACTTCATGATCAATGTCATTAAAGGAGCATATTAATCTTTGAGGTACCGAAAAGGAAACACTCTCTTGAGCTGTCTCAAAAAAGCCAGGCTTGATGTATGGTTCATAATGTTGCCGGTAAATTTACTGCCTCTTGTTCCATTGCTCTCCAATGTTGGGAATACCGGTTGCTAGTGACATGGATTTTGGTGTTAATGTGAAAGTGACACCAGCTAGAGTGGCTTGACCATCATGTAAATGCAACACAAATAAGTAGGCCAACTCATGGTGAAGCTGAATGCTAGCAACCTTCTCACAAAATTCATGGCAGGACTGATGTTGGAAACAAGAGAAGGCAAGTGGGCAGGCCTGTAACTCAGCAAGAGTGGTTGGTTCTTCTCGAATATGTTTGCCACCTCTATGAGGCCTCCTGGGTGCATGTACCTCTGTTGGTGAATCACTGTGTGTCTCCTCTTCATACTCATATGAAGGATCAGATGCCATATCTGCTAGTGGATAAACTATCTTGGAGCTGATTTGATGAGAAGTAGGTGATTGTGATGTTTTTGACTTTTGCTACCAAGGGAAACAGTGATATGAGGGACTGTGGAGGGGGGAAAACAGTGAGGGATTTAGGGACTGTTGGGGTAGGGTTTAGTTAAGGGAACAGGGAATTAAGGAAGGGTTTATTAATTTTATATAGGACTAGGGTTTGGGAGTGAGAGAGTATTTGGGATTTTTGGGAAATAGGAATTGGGATATGGGATTAGTGAATTTAGGGGTATGTTAATTTGGGGAATAGGGAAAATGAGGGAAAAAATGGAATAAGGGAGTGATGAGGTGAGGGGATACTTGGTAGAAAAACAGTCAATAGAAACCCTAGGAAACAATTTTCTTTGGTAGGGTTTCATTTTCTTATTCAATAGCATAAGACAAACACCATAAAACAAGCATCAACATGGGATACAAAGCTATGATATAAGCTCAACCTACTTGTACCAAGACAAATCCACGTGTTTTGGGCGATTTTGGAGCAAGTGTTTGAAGTTTCGGGCTTTCTGGTTGTGTGTGCCACGCATCCAACCCAATGCACCGCGCCCAGTGTATGTGTCGCGCCTGTGTCTTTTTGCACTGAGAAATGCGGCCCAATGCGCTGCGCCAGTTATGTGCACCACGCCACCTACCCAGTGTGTTGCGCCTCTGGTTTTTGACAAACTTTCACCAATTCCTCTCACTTGCTCATCAACATGACCTTGCCTTGCTTCCACTTTGTAAATGAACTTTCAAATGAAGAGATGGCTTATAAACAAGGAGCTTTTAAATTTTTGGCTCCTAAAACCCATTTTTATAATGTTTTGACATGACTTTATTTTTTAAACTTTGTTTTTGGACTTTTTCACTTCTTTTTAGCTTTGTCATGAACTAAATGACCTGTGCTTTGTTTGTTTTGCAGGTGGTTGAAGCTACTGGGGCAAGGGAAAGTGACGAGGGTTGCAGGGGAAGTAATTTACATATGGGGGAAATCAAATTACATAAATTTCTACAATAAAAGCAAAGGTACTCTGTTTTTCCTCAAAACAGAGTTTTGAGGAAAGACAGATCTCTGAGCACTTGATGATGAATTTTATTGATGCTGGAACCTCCTCATGTGCCTGCTGGGTGTTATTGGACACTTTGAAACACTTTTTGATGAAACCCTAGAAGGACTTTTGCAACCTTTAAGACAAAAAGAAGACTGTATATGCTTTTTGATGAGCAAACATGAACCAGCAGGTAAATGACATGAGGGAAACTATAGGAAAGCCACTCCCATCAAATGATCCATGTGCCTAATGGAATGCAGATGACTGGGTGGGACACCTAATATGAAATGAAACAAGAGGATTTGATCTCTGACGGAGGGATGAAGATACTGACACTAACAGACATTAGGACCATTTTGATAAGGAGATGCTTGAGGCACAGCTTGTGTAGTTTGTGGAACAAGTATTTGAGGGGTAACTTGAACAGATGTTTGTGATACTCTCGTGATAGGTGTCAAAGGTGAACTCAGAACTAGTTGCTAAAAAGGTGTTTGAGGTACATTTTGAACATGTTTTTGAACTAGTTGTTGAACATGCTGTTGAGTTGGTTGTCGAGTATGTGTTTATGGAATTCCTTGGAAATTTGTTTGTGAAATTACCTGGACAGGCACATCAATACTTGGAATGGGTATTTGAGGAATAGATTATCCAGTAGGCTAAACAAGTTGATAAACTAGCACCTGTGGAGCAATTGGAACAAGTTGTTGAGCAAAATCAAGGTTCCAAATAGTATTCGTCCCAAGGTAAGGAGTACCAATCAAGGTTTGAGCCACAACAAGTTGACCTTGGGTAGAGTTGAGGTATCTAACCATAAGTTCTAGTAAAAGGTTTTCCTCCAACCATAGGATAAGATCCAACAACAAGTTGTCATGTAGGTGGAGGATAAGGTGGTTCCCGCCCAAGCGAGTAATGAACACTAGTTCGGGTTATTTGACGATTACCTAAGTTACCAGATACCATGTGAACATATTGGTTTGATGCCAAAGGTGCTTCAGGCATGGATGCCATGCTCTAAATAGTAGATGTAAATAAACCAGATGACAAAGTAGAAACTTGAGGGGAAGGATTAGCTCATGAAAAAGTATGAGTAAGTGACTGGGATCCAGGAGGAACTGAAGGACCACCATACAATAGTGACTCTGGAGAGTTGGTAAACATAGATGAATTAGTACGTTGACTCTCGGGAGGAATTTCTGACATGTTTCATCTCAGCAAATAGAAAGGAATGCAGTGAGGTGGAAAACTTGGACCTAAAAAGTTCAAAAGGGTAGAATACCAAGGCTCAGGTCAGAAAGGATCAAAAGGAACTCTTAAAAAACTCTTCGTTCATCAGTGGTAACTAGAGTATGAGGTGATTTTTCCTCCTCGTTACCAGTAATATCTTCAACAACAATTAAACCAGGAGGTAATCCAGTCGTAATTATAAGATTCCTTTGAGGTGAAGGTGGAGCAGGAGTAGGATCTAAAACAGCCAAAGGTGATTCAGCTTGAGAAATATCATACTCAAGTTCTTCTACTTTTGGTTTGGTTACGTCTGTGTTTGAAACTTCTCCAATATCATATTCACTTTGAACAACTTTGGTAACTTCTGGGCCAAAATGAACTAAGCTTGATTCTACTTCTTGCGTTGGATTCACTTCAGTTTCTACTCTCTCAGATTCTAAAACTATAGATGTTTCAGGTTGTTCTGAGGTTCTAGGTCCTGTTGATTTTAACCTTTCAGTTTTAATATTTTCCAATTGACTAGGTGTAAATTCAAGGGGTAAACCTTGCATTCTACGTGAATGCCTTGGTGAATATACAACAATGAAATTTAATCAAGAAACCAAATAATATTCACAATACAAACTTAAGGTCTCTAAAATTAAAAAAAAAAAAAAAATATATATAGATATATATATATATATATATATATATTATATATATATTATATATATATTATATATATATATATATATATATATAATATAATATATATATATATGACATGCGCTATTAAATCTAAGGAATCAAACCATGCAAACAAGATTTTCACAGGAAATCACTAGTTGGTGATGAAACCCAATGTCGCAGAGATCAATGTGAAAAGTGGCTAAATATAGAGCGGGTGGAACCATTTATGATGGTAACCTGCTTAATGTACACGATATGGTGCAAGTAAACTTCATTTATGCCATCTCGAATGAAGAATACCCTCCAAAAAGGTCCAAGTGAGCCTAGACAATGTATGTTCTAGGTACAGCAGAGACTTCCCCTCCGCCATCACCTCGGGTAATAGCCCTAAGACTATAGTCTCTAAGGTTACCACGTAAAAAAAAATTAACCTGGGGAGACAATCACAGATCGGATGTACACGCAAGGGCAGAGTAACAACACTCAATCCCCTTGAAAGTTCCTCAACATGGTTAATCTTAGGTTTACTTCCAAGTGACTCCCAAGTACCTTTCAACACCATTTTTAATACGTGTAAATCACTCTACCGTAACCAATGAAGTGGGGTTGATCACTCCATTGGGTCCAACATGATCTCATGCTTAGCTCCTTTGTAAGGGGAGCTTTTGAGAGCCAAATTGCAGTAAATGTATTTACTCCCTATCACAAGATGCTAATGTTTGTTTGCAGCTTTGGAAAGTTAACTCACTTCCCTATTCCAAAGCCCTACAACCTAATCTAATGTAGGTGGAAACGAGCCCTGAATAATCAAAATTTCTAGAATGATTTTATTAGCATTGTTTTTAAGAGTTGTTCCTTACTCAAACGTAAAAGGACATGAAACGCATGATATTAGACTTGATGCAAATCCTTAATGCAATAGAATATGAAATTGCAATCTTTTCTTTTCAATGAATTTCTAACTAAAGTAAGGAGAGAGTCTTTCAATTTTTCAATGGAAATGCAAAAACTCTTAAATTCCCACTATATCCCTTTTCCTAAATGCAGATCTTCAATTTCGAATTATCCAAATACAGAAATTAAGTTTTAAAATTCCAGTTTGCCCAATAACTCAAAAAATCAAGAAATTTTCCTTTTTGACATACAATCACTTGAAAATTTCCAAAATACATGAAGAAACCAATCAAAACTAAAATGAATTTTTCCTAATGAATGTTATGAATTCAATGCAATCAAGAGTACAATTATTAAACACTTTAGTAATGGAAGAAAAATGAAATTTCCATTTCAAAACCAGTATAAGAAGCACTTTTCATAAACAATACTCATTCTTGTAAATCATTGTTTTTCATTCACGAAACAATCTTTCACAAAAGAGAAAAACAAACACAAGATCTGATCTATTCGAAAGAAGAAATACAATAAGACAATATATTCAATCCAACTGATCTTTCTTTTGATAAATCGACCACACACCAGATGAAGCTTTACCCTAATTTTTGAAAACAAGAAAATTTCAAGCAAACTCTTTCACAACACGTAAGCAGATTGACAGAGACTCAATGAAGGTATAAAAAAGTGTAATTAAAAAGGAAAAACCAAAATTTCTAGACTTGATGAAGAGAAAACTGAAATTTTCAAAATTTCCATTTATGTGTGCAGGCAATAGATCAATACAGTGTGCATACGCACTGTTGCAAAGGAGAAAGTGCGCAGAAATACACTTTGTGCCTAAAGATAAAGTGCGTGATAGCAGGAAATTTAAAATAAAAAATAAAAACAAGTCAAACAAATCATAAAATCCATATTTTCAATATTTTCAAACACTTAGAGAGGACTATGACAAAAGGATCAAAGGTGAAAAACAAAGAGAATGATGGATAGTTAAATGTTCCCCATTGGAGTCGCCAATTTGTTAAGCACACTAATCCCTCTCGTGGACAAGACGAATCTCCCGAAATATCAAATGAAATCTAGTAACAAACAAGAAAAGATCTACTACCTTTCCTTAGCTTACAATTGATTGAAACAAATGATATGTGAGAGATCACTTACCGTTTTATTGAAATGCTTGTTGAAGTCCCTTTCAGTTCCTTTGATAGTTAGCTTATCCTCGATGCTTTGGATATTGTTCAAGTGCTTTCCATAGCTTCTCCCCGATGATTCGAAGGAGATATGCATAGATAGAAACACACAAAGTATCATTTAAGCATTTAGTATATAGAATGAAAGATAAATGAAATACTTAACTCAACATATATCATAAATTGAATCAATAACTAATCATAACCTATGTGAGTGATCAAGGAATCCCACAAATGATATCAAAGTAGACATGATTAGGAAAGAATAGTTTCCTTTTATTAAATAAAAGGGAGAACAAACTTACAACCTCAAAGCCTTGATGTTACAAGCCTCTTCTCACAATATCAAACCCTCTCCTTGGATGAAAAGCCTTCGAGCCTTATTTCTACAACATAAGCCTACCTTCAATGGTCCTATACAATCCTCTATCATGTGTTTGATTTATAGGCCAAGAGGAGGAGGTTTGGGATCCTATTCCCAAGGGATGAGATCCACAAATGGTGGGATAGGGGTTCCACAAAGAGAGAGAAGTAGCTCCATGATGGGAGGGATTAGGCTTAAGTAGGCATCCATTCGAAGCTATTACTTGGGAAATATTTGACTAATAAAGCTTCTAGACTTTACTTTTTATTTTTTACTTGCATTAAGTCATGCGCGCAGGCCATAGTGTCAGACATAACACACTTTTGTGCAATTTCTAATGGTCTCTTCCATGTATGCGCAAAAATGGACTAGGGAACTGTGCAGGAAGCCAAAAATATGTTTTTAAGCCTTGAGATCTAGGAATTTCATTCTCTTTAGGATGGTTTGGGTTCTAGCCTTGCAGGGCGATGCTTTGGAACACTTTCACGGATAGCAAAATATCCAAACTGATGGTCATTTGCCTAATACGACAAAATGACATGTAACAGATTGCCCCCTAAAGTGCAAAGTCAAAAAATATTTTTGATGACTGAAGCGCTTTATCATGCCAAGGTTCGGGTTAGAGACTACAGTCGGAGGCTTGAAACAATCAATCAATTGTTACAATGCAATATGAAATCATCATTGAGGTATTCATTACCATACTCATAACATAAATGTCTTAGAGAACCAGTATGGAAATACATTTGAAGGTCCATGTCAATAAACAACATAGTATGGACGCGTCCATCAATGGATCTATGTTTATAGTCATGAATATTTTATAACTCCATGCAGCCTGGATGGATGAAACTAGATCCAAGGTCTTGATCTCCATTTCTCGATCTGTAGTACGAATCTATCCATGTGAGCGAATGTCTCATAGTCGAACATGGTAGAAACCACTTGATTACCGGTCAATGATGTGAACTATTGACAAGCGCGAGAGAAACCACCAATAATGATAATGGCTCTCAAGGTACTTCCAATACAATCTATGAAGTATGAATAGATGTCCTTAATTCGAACACTCATAGAATCATTTGATTGAAGGTCAATGATTAGAACCTGTTGTAGAAGGCCAGAAACATGTCATTAAGGCATGTAGGCTCCAAGGTACTGAAGGTTTCTAAATCAACTTCCTAGATAGTAAGTTGAAATCTATAGGAAGTGACCCATCACAAGAGGGCCTATGACATGAAATTCATGTCAAGTTTTAAAGAACAACAGTTTGGAGTAATCCAGGACTAACTCAAAGATGGTTGATGCAATTGAAGGCTATAAATTTCAAGGTAATTTCAACTGAGGTTGGACTTCTCTTTAACATATCAGTGACAGAACATTTCGACTTGGTAGCATTTGACACAAAAATAATACCCAAACCAACCAAAGACTTTTAATGAGGTATGGTCAACTGAGAGACAAATGGATTTCCCAACCCAGAGACAAAAGGGACAGAGTGTCATGTTCAACAACAACATACTGCATTTTACAATATAAACAATTGTTATTTCCCAATTTTCCCCCACCATTACTAGCAAGTACCTCTTTATTTTTTGCAAGCTTGAGGAGGACAACATATGCTTGTCCTATAAGCTCGTCCTTCGAATGATTACTTCGAAGCATTTTTAACGAACCCTAAGAATGATGGTTCAGTCTCATCATGATTAACAAGTCCTACACTATTTAGTTTTTACAAGTCCAGTGAAGAGGTAACTCAATGTTGTTTTCATGTTTAAAGAGTTTGAAAAGACACGTAAATAAAACTCATCTAGTTATTTAAATGTAAAATTTTAACAAGCCTAGAAAAAGTAAAGCTCAGTGTTTTTCAATTTTAGGGAGTCAGGAGAAAAACATAAGTAAACTCCACAATGTCATTTTTCATAAATTTAGTCCCTCAAGCGCGAAAAAGGGTAAAATAATGTAGGAGAGAACTCTATTTACCATGATTAGTCAATGTATACCTTTTTTGTAAATAGTCTAGTTCAGTCTGTAAAAGGGGTAAATTTATACTGAATAGACAATTGTTCATTTACTTTTACGAGTTCAAATATTCAATTAAACAGGGATCTTTTCATGTTTAGGGAGTCTAAAAAGGGCATTAAGGGAAATCCTTGTCTCTTTTTTTTGTAAGTTTTTTACGAGTTCAAAAAAGTGATAAAAATATATTCATTGCCAAAATGATTCATTTTCGTGAAAAACTTGTGTTCTGCACATTAAAAACTCAAAAATTAATCATCATCATTCAAAAATATAGTTAAAACATTAAAAATTTGGATTTCAGAGGCTAATAGGCAAAAAATAATATTTTAAAGGGCCTAAAAACTTATAAAAATCCAAAAAAAGTAAAAAAAAATTACCATTTGTGTTTTTTACCATTTGAGAGTGATAGAGTGCATTTTTCACCAAGAGCTTCAAAGGCAGATTTTGGGCAAACCATCGGACCAAATCACGAGTCGTCTTCTCCAGGTAAACCATCTCTCTGATATCTTCATTTTCATTGTGTATTTAGGTTTTTTTGGGGTGAGGTTATCGATTTAAAAATCGCCCTCGGTGTGCGCAGTTCATCTTCATTGGGCCTGCTATAGTAGGTTAATTTATTAGTTGAATATTTTTGAACTATTATTTTGTTGTCTTGGAGGGGGTCAAATTCATAAGCGTTTTCACTGTCATAAATTTGACCTGTCACTACTTGGAAAGTCATGATGATTTTGGTCATCACCTTGATCATTAAAGTCAGTCATCAGAAGGGGTGTCTGAGCATTGAAAGTTGTTATAACAAACTGCTGAGTCAGGATATTGAGTGTTGATAGGGTGTCTACATTTAAAGGAATAATGTCAAAGCAGTATAGTCATTAATGTTCCAATTTGTTCCCTCTTTAGACATCATATTTTTCCCTTTTTCCCATCCCCTTATTCCCTTGCTATCTCAAAATTCCCCTATTCCTAAGCATTCATATTATACCTATTCCTTATTTTAGGCCTAGACCCCCCACCCCCATTTTATCCTAATTATAAATCCCTAGGCCTAAATTTTCCTTGTCTAAACACCATTGTGTGTGATGATTAACCCCTGGCCCTATCCATTTCATATAATTCATTCATCATACTTCCATGATTTCCCTAGATTTTTTCATTATGCCAAACTATGAAATGGTTCCTTTTCATGTGCTTTTCAAGTTCAGCGTTGATTAAACATCAAGCTCGATTACATCAACAAAAGTTTTGAATTATTTTCAAATCATTGCAGAAGATCGCCACTTTTCATTACCTCTGATCACAGGTGCATGAATTTTTTCTTCATATAGGGAATTTGGGAATTGATCATATTTTGAAGTCGGGTCACAGAGGAATTCACATAGTGTGTTGTGCTCTTGCTGCGCAGAGGATACAAGTGTTGCGTTCTTGCTGCGCAGAGGGTGCCAAGGTCGTAAAGTGATGCATAGGGTATTCATTTGCGCGTAGTTTCATTCTTAGAGATGGGAGAGGTAGGAGTCGATGACCTTTCATGAGTTTTCATTGTTTTATATCACGAGCAAATTCTGTGAAACTTTGTACATTTTTCCCTAAAGGAGTAAACAATGCGCACACCCTATTTTGTCCAGCAATATAGTTACATTTCCAAGTTCTCAGACGTATTTCATAAATACGAACTGTTGTCATTTTGTGATTGTTGAGAGGTCAAAATAAGTTGATAAGTGATTCTAAGTTCTCCTCCTCACCTTTTAACCTCGGAAACTACCCTGTCACCAATTCCTTAACACAGTTGTTTGAGTTGAATTGTGATGTCACCATTGTCAGCCTTGTATCATCTTATCTGTACATGCAGCTCCTTTCCAAAGTTGAGTTTGACCTGCCAGGTATTAAGATCAAATGAGCCCCGTTGTCAGTAAGAAATGTGGAGATCTAGTGTGCACTGAGCCTAGCACGTTGAGCTTGATAAACTGGTCACTTACTATTAGGGTAGCTTTTGAAAACGCGGGTTGTGTTCCCTTTTGTCAGAAGGTCCAAAAGGTAGGTCACCATACTAGGCTCGCCAGTATGTTTGCCCTCAATTTTCAGGATGGTAGAGTCAAGCTAGGAAACTTGGAGATTCTTGTAACTGAAAAACTTATTGTTGATGCCACTAATCTCCCTACAGCAAAGGAAAAATGGTTTAAGGGAGGTGAACTGGACATCCTAGCTTTCAAACAGTTTTTGAAGATAGAATTTTTGGACAAGTTTGCCTCAACTTTTCCCAGTGTTTACCTTCAGGAGAAGTATGTCATCCAAAGGTACTTCACCTGTGAAGGCAGATTCGGTAGGGTTTATCAGTACCATTTGAGGTTTTTATGGCATTTTACAGAGAGAAAACCTATGAATCTACCTTATTTCTTACTCAAAAACATAGAGAGAATAGCAATTAAAGTACAAATTCAAAAAGATAATCATGCTTCAAGTTTATTTCATTCTCTTTTATCAATATTTTAGTTAAATATGCAGTTGAAAACAAGAAAATGAATTGGTCAGATTTCCTTTCTAGTATTGATTTGTTGCCTCAAGATGGGCCTTCATCAGTAAAAGTGTATGAGGAGGAACATAAAATGTAGGGAACACCTAAGAAGGAAGTTATCCACTCAGTCAAGGAGACAAAATCAGTGAAAAGGAAGATGTAAAGCCAAGCAAAGAACTCATAAGTAAGCTTGGTAAGAAGGTTGGAAACAAGACATGAAGGGTAAGAAGACAAACAAGGAAGCAAAGTTGCAGGTGGCATCAACACAGTCCACCAATGTTAAAGTGAAGATTGGAGATATAGTCCAGGAGCAATTTGTAATGAGACCTAGGACAAGGTCAAGAGTTAAAAAGGATGAGGAATAGGCAGCCCCTCAAGTAGTGGTAATAATTTCTGAAGACAGTCAGGGAGACAAGCTAGATCATGGTAGAGAGAAAGAAGTGAAGGGACCTGAATTAATACAGCCAAAGAAAGAGGAAGACATAGCACAACCTGAACAAAGTGCTTTAAAATATGAAAAAGAGGGTCCCAAAATGGTTAGGTTGAAAGAGGAACTTTCTAAATATCAAATGAAAATAGCATTCTTAAGAAAAGAAAATAGGGACCTGAAGGAAACCACCAAACCAATAGATGACAAGGCAAAGTCACCTCCATAAACAATTGCTAAGGGAAAGGGGAAGCATGTTTCATTTGTAGAGCAAACCAAGGAGATTGTAGTGGAGCCTAGTGGGTCATAAGTTAAAGTTTCTAAGTCCAAATTTAGATATCTGCAGTGGATGAAGAAAGTAGCTCAAACTCCTAGAAAACCTCCCTTTAATCAATGGAAATAATATAAAAGATGCTTGGAGGAGCTGGAAGAAAGCAAGGAACAGGTAAACCATTTCAGGAAACTAAATAAAAGCTATAAAAAGTCAGTCCAAGATATTCTTGAAAATTGTGATAATGAGGTTCGTGAGGCATCTAAAGCTCTCAACAGAAGCAAACATTTCATCAAATGATCTATTCCTGTGAGGAGGCAATGCAAAATTCTGTAGGTCAGGAATTTAGTGTTGGATGCAAAGTTAAGGAGCATGAAACAAAGTTTAGATGAGGCATGGGGATTGGTAAAGAAGTATGAAGAATCAACTGAAATATCTTCTTCTAAAGGGTGCCTGAACTGAAATCTAATCATGTGACTGAAACTAAACCTACTATGTCATCACCTGTTGAACAGCATGACCTCACTCCTCAAGCCTCCAACACCAAGTTTTCCAGCAGCAAGACTTCAGGCAAAAGAAAAAGGAGGTGATCAAGCCTCACTTCAGGTTAGAAATTTTGTGGTAAGTTCAAAGGTTACTAATGTTATAGTAGTAGGAATTTAATGTTTTGGAGCAGCATTTAGTGGCATAATGACGTTTTGTTAGGATTGGAAAGCATTCAGCAAACAACTTTGAAAAACAACAATTTTCCTCCTTTTGAATTTTAAGATAGACCCTCTATTTGATCGAAGATGCATTGAATTTAGACATTATGATATCTTATGTATGGTCTATATAAGTTGATCAATGGATATGGAAAAGGTTGTTGTTGGTTTCACTATTTCCAAGAAAACTATTGCAACTTATTCTTGTGACCTGTATTAATGCATTTTCTTGAATGTTGAAGAGAATCCAGTTGAGTTGTAGAGATACTTATGGTATGAATGTTTCGAGAAAAGTTTATTCTAAGTTTATATGTTATCCTATTGTGTTATCTTCGTAAACTAATTTGAAGGTGTATGGAACAGTTGCACTTGAATTCATTTCATATGGTCATGTCTAGTTGTACCAAATATTTCAGTTTGCAAATGGAATATGTATATCTTTGAAAGTTTTGTATTTTCTTCTTGATAGTCATTTATCTAAGTTGCAGTAATGAACTGTCATTTATTCTGCTATTTTATATGAATGCCTTGATACCCCATATTCACTATACTACAATTTGTTGTTTATTCTGAAGTTGTACTAATTGAGCGTTTGTACATCAAATTGGTTGGAAAATACATCAGCATGTTGGACTAGGGAGGTCATGATCACATCACTAGTTTTTCCTAGAATCCTCTACCAACCCCATACCAAAAATTAAACATATTCAGAGTTGGTCTCTGTCAAAGATCATATTCAAAAGTTTTATCTCTGAGTTTGCTCAGTGAGGGAGTCCCCCTTAGGTTGAAAAATACCAGTCTATCAACCAAAAGAGGTATGTGGTTACCTCTGAGTTTTCTCTTTTCAGCCTAGAGAAAACTACGAGTGTTAATAGGGCCTGCGCACACCGACCAATTTTTTTAACACACAAAAATGAGATTTCCATGGTTTCTAGGGCTAGAACTACGCAAATCCGCACTGGTATTCAAAATTGGTCGCGCACAGCACTGAGGGCTTTGAAAATTTCATTAAAGAAGCCCAAAGATTTTACTTTTTATTTTTTACTTGAACTAATTCATGTGCGCAAGCCATAGTGTTAGACAGAGTGCACTTTTGTGCAATTTCTAATGGTCTCTTCTACGTATGCGTAGAAATGGACTAGGGAACTATGCAGGAAGCCAAAAATAGGTTTTTGAGTCTTGACATCCAAGCATTTCATTCTCTTTGGGATGGTTTGGGTTCTAGTCTTGTAGGGAGATGCTTTAGAACACTTTCCTGGATAGCAAAAGATCTAAACCAACAGTCATTTTCCTAATGCAACAAAATGATGTGTAACAACATCATCATTATTATTCTTCATTCTAGAAAGAAAATCAACAACTATATTTTCTCTTCCTGGTCTATCAAGAATAGTAATGTTGAATACTTGTAACAATAACAATCATATTGTAATTCTACCATTAGTAATTTGTTTATTCATCAGGTATCTAATGGAAAAATGATATGTATGAGTGAAATTTTCATAACCAATGATATAATGACGAAACTTATTAATGGCATGTACAACAGCTAAAAACCTTTTTTGTTACAGTGTAATTTAACTCTGTTGGAGTCAAATTTTTGCTTATATAATAGATAACATAAGGAGTTAAATATTTTTGTCCCAACACAGCTCCTAGGGTTGTGTCTGAAGCATCAGTAGAAATGTGGAAAGGAAGAGACCGATTAGGTCCTCTTAGAATTTTTGCTTTAGTAATCTTTTGTTTCAATGTCTCAAATTCTTTTTGACAGTCATAATTCCAAACAAATTCACAATCTTTTGTAAGGAGTTTGAAAACTGGAGAGGCTATTTTTGTGAAATTTTCTATGAATCTTCTATAATATCCAGTAAATTCGAGAAAAATTCTATCTTTTTGACAAACAGGAATTGAAATTTTGTAAATTATTTCTACTTTAGATGTGTCCACTTTAATTCAATCATTTGAAATATGGTGGCCTAAAACAATCCCTTCATTGAACATCATAAAACATTTCTCATGGCTTAATGAAAGGTTTTCCTCTTTACATATAATAAGAACTTTTTCCAAATTTTCAATAGCTTCCTCAAAATTATCGCCATACACAGTAAAGTCATCCATGTATATTTCCACAAAATCATGAATTAGATTAGAAAAGATACCTAAAACTTCTCTCTGGAATGTGGCAGGTGCATTACATAATCCAGAGGGAAGTACCATATAGGCATATTTTCCCCATGGACATATAAAAGTAGTTTTATCTTGATATTCTATTGCTAGTTGGATTTGGTTATATCCACTAAAACCATATAAAAATGAAAAATACTTCTTCCCTGCCAAGGTATCTAATACTTGATCTATAAAGGGTAGTGGAAAATGATCTTTCAAAGTAGCTTTGTTTAATCCCCTATAGTCAATACACACTCTCCATTTTCCATTTTTATTTGGAATAATCACTAAAGTTAACACCCATTGACTATCTGATATTGGATAGATGAAATTCACATTAAGTAACTTTTGTAATTCCTTCTTAACAATTTCTCTCATATTAGGATTCATCCTTCTCTCAGGTTGTCTAACTGGTTTGGCATTTTCCTGAATATAAATATGATGCATACAAGTTTTAGGATCAATTCATTCCATATCAGTATACTCCCATGCATGAGCAGAAGAGTGTTTTTGTAGCATATGTATCACTTTCCTTTGAAATTCTTCCAAATTATTATTAATATTCATTGTTTTATCTGGAAAAATTTCTACCTGAGAATTGTCAAACTTTTCCATAGAATGTAAAGCTATTTGGTGAGATGATAGATATTCAATATTGAATTGCTCTTGAAAAGTTTGATCTTGCTCACAGTATAAATAAGAATCATTAGTATTCATTAAATTTATCAATTGATCCTCTTCCTCTAGTTGTGAAAGAGTATAAACGAGTTGCATATCATTAAAGTCTGCATTATCATCATCTATCCAAATTTCAATTTCTACTTCAATTATTGTTTTTGTAGGAGGATACAATGTGAATTTATTAGTGGAATTCCTGTGAGAGATATACATATCACGATATATAAAACTTATGAATGCATCAATTGTAGTGAGCCAAGGTCTATCAAGGATCAATGGATGGCCTCCTAAATTATTCTTGGGAGTTAAAACCATGAAATCTATAGGATATTCACAAGAATCTACAGAAACAAACACATCTTATAATACTCCATCTTGTTTGATAATAGATCTATCTACTAATTGTAATAATGTAGGCGAATATTGAAGATTAGGAAGCTTAAGTTGCTCCATTGTTTGTTTACTCCAAATATTGATAGTTGATCCTAGATTAATCAAAGTGTTTGTAATTTCAATACCATTGATATGAATTTTCATAATGGGACTACCAGGATCTAGATATCTTTGAACAATAGGTTTCCCCATCATGATATCAACAATTTTTCCTACCAATTGGATCTTTTTAACATCTTTTCTTTTTCTTCCTGGTTTTCTAATGCATATCTCTTTAATAGTTTTTTCAAATATTGGTATTTCCTTTATATCTTGGAGTAAACTAATTTTGATGAAAATATTATTAAGTTCATCTAGAATATCCTAATTTGGTAAAACAATTCTCCTTTCTATTCCTTTATCAATTTTGAGCCTTTCAGGAAAAGGTGGATCCTACAAAGAAATAGAGGGTTGTTCTACTAGAGTAACTGTAGGAACTTTCTTTATTTGCTAAACCTTTGATTGTATAGGAACATATTACTTTAGAGAAATATTTTCTTCATCAAGGTTTGCATATCTTTCATGAATTTCATCCTCTTTAGATTTTTTGATGGCAATTGTTGGTGACTTCTTTTACAAAACCCTACTAGATCAAAGTTGAACATCATTTAGACCTAATGGGGAAATCATACAAGCTTGAAAATTTTGTCCTTCAACATTATAAATAGCTTGTTGATTCTTATTGTTTGAATTCGGAAGCAACTGAGCTGGTAGTTGATTCGATTTTTGAGGAAATGTAATGAAAGTTATTGATTTGGATTTTGAAATTTAGGGGGTTGGGTTGGTTGAGGAGGATAATATTGTGGTGGAAAATAAGGACGAGGTTGTTGGAATTGAGGGTATTAAGGATATTTTCCATAAGGGTTTATCCAACCTTGTGCCCAAGCTGGATTTTGAGATTGTGGGGGCCAAGGCTTCCAAGGCATTAGTTCAGTCCAATTATTTTGTGGTTGTGCATATGATTGTTGAGTCATATTTGATTGTTGATTTTTCCAAGGTCTTTTAGCGATAAAACAGAGTGATTCATCTTGGCTTGTTCCAACATCATCTTGAAAAACAACTTTAAGACCAGGTATTGAGGGGCATTCCTTTGTATTATGATTTTTAGCACATATGACACAAATTTCTATACTATCAAGGGGACATTCTCTCAAGGCATGCTTCTTCCTACATCTGGGACAGAAAATAGATAATGAAGTATTCTCGGCTTTTTTCTTGTTTTGTATCTTAAAGGTATCTTGTTGTTCACTAATACTGTAACAGCCCTGGTGAAAATTCCATGTAATAAATTAAAAACAATAACCATGGATGAATAGGACACTCCAAGTTGAGTCTTGGGCAAGACATCCTAGTGGGTGTTCATTTGATTATTTATGGCTAAGGAAATTGGAAAAGGCAAAGGCTAAGGCATTTTTGGCACATTTATTTATGAAAATAATGGAAATAAGGAGAAAAAGGAGGTGAGAGGTCACATGTTGCATGTGATGAGGAAAATGAAGGAAAATAATGGAAAATGAAGAAAATAGAGGCCATAAAAAGGCTTATGAGGATCAATTGGTAACCTTTTGTCAATTCAGAGTTGGAGCTCTCTCTCATTATTCTCTCTTTCTCTCATACTCTTGGATACTCAGAGTTTTCTTGGATCACTCTTGGAGGGTGTGGCATACTTGGATTTTTGGAGCAAGAAAGCAAAGGAAGAGCAGGAAAGTGTAAGAAGGCATCGCCATCAGCAGCTACATCATATTTTCTTGTAGGTACCAAGTTGCATGTTTGATTTCTTGACTAGTTTTGTCATGCATGGCATATGCATGTGGTTTCTTGGTTGTGATATGTCATTGGCATGGAGGATTTCTTGGTTCAACAGTGGATTGCCTAGCCTTCTCATTTCCTCGATAGCCATAGTGATTGTGGGTTTACTTTCATTGCTTGTTTTTGGTTGGTTCTCATGTTTCCTTAGCTTGGGTTGAATTACTAGTCTTAGAGCCTTGGTTGGACAAACGCTCTGGAGCCCTGTACCAGCTTCGGTTGAGTTACTAGTCCTAGAGCTTTGGTTGGACAAACGCTATGGAGCAATTGGTGGGTTGAGTTACTAGTCCTGGAGCCTTGGTTGGGCAAATGATCTGGAGCGCAGTATAAGTTGTGGGTTGAGTTACTAGTCCTGGAGCCTTGGTTGGACAAACGCTCTCGAGCCCTGGAAGGCTTGGATGGAAACTAATCTAATGATGGTTTTTGTGATGTTTGACCATGAGTTGGAATAATTGTTTGATGGGTTGAGGTGAATGGCCTCTAGAAGCCCTGAATGAGTTTTGATTGATGTGTTCTATGAGATCCCCACATTCATGCTTGGAATATGGCACGGGGATGTTGAAGAGAGATTTGGCTCAGTCATTCTACAGTCGGATGGAACGTGGTAGTCCCATCTCTGATTGGTTCATTGCATTCATTAATGAGAAATCCATTCCCTTGATTTTCATGCATTAAAGGTACTAATGTATTTATGGATTTGATGGTTGATATGTTTATTGTATTCTTGTTCCTATTATGTTGGTTATATGCACATTTTATGACAGTAGTTATGTATGGCTTCCAACAATTTTACTACTTGTATGTGAATGGATAATGTGTCTCTAACCTAGTAGATGATAATGCATTAAATGGCATGAGGGAACAATGGTTCATAGCGATTCTCAGATAAGTATGAGATCCCTACACTTAACTCTGTTATTTACACCTATAGATTACGTGTCAATGATATGTTTGATGAAATGCCTGTCATGGCTAGTAGGGATCCATTCAAGGTCTTGAAAAAGTATTTGCTTTAGTACTTTCATTTTCATGTTATTTTACTAATTTGAAGAGATGGATCAACTCTGGACAGTATCCTAGGTTCTGAGCCTGAAAATTTGGTTTAGATCCCGGGGTCGTTGGCACAACACTAACAATTTTGGTCCACAGTCACTGGAATGTAGGCCTGTGAGAGTGACTTTAGGTTGTTTTCACTCCCTTACCCATAGCATGAGAGATATTATGGCCTAAGAGACCTAAAACAACAATGGGACCCAGGGACATGTTGTTTGAGTGGCTAACTTGTCTTCTAAGGGTTTTGTTGATGATGTTGGATGTCGGTATGGTGTGTTTCTGTTGGTTCCACTTCCTTAATGTGAATTAGGAGGTAAAATCATATCATAGTTGCCTCTCGTCACACATTTACCCCATCTAGCCAAGTACTTGGGTAGATGTAGGAGGAAGGTGTTACAAAGACTCCCAAGGATATCCATTTTAAAATTGTCAAGAAAATTGTCTATCTCAGCTCTACTTGAGTTCCAGTTGTAGATTTACTAATTTTGTACATCACATGATCTCTTGGATTTTTACCAGTTCTAGCCTTACCCCTTGAAATATGCTTACACAAATCACATATTTCTCCAAATGAAAGTTGAGAAACATCTCCCTTTCCCATTAAATTGATAAGGTCAATCCATTCATCTCTTATGGATTTTAGCAAAAGAGATTTTAATGTTTCATCATTTAAATTATGCATCTTGTCCCTTTTAATATTGTAAGCAAATCTTTCAACTAGGTCTTCGAGGCTTTCATCCTCTTTCTGCAACATCTTAAATACTTTATCCTTAAGGTTATGGGGCATGCAGTTATCCTTATATTTTTCTAAGAACACATTTTTCATTTCTTACCATGTTCTAATAGTATGTATTCCTAATCCCATGAACCATTTAAGTGCTCCATATTTAAGAGTAGCAGGAAATAATTTCAATTTTTGAGGATCAAGTAAGTAGTCATAAGATCTACATAAAACTTCAAACTCAAAAAGAAATGTTTCGGGGCCCTCATTTCTCAAACCATGGAAATTAGGAAGGATGGAGAGTGAGATGTTTTTCATTGTGGCTATGGTATCTTCATCAAAAATTGGAAATCCATAAGGATTTGGTTCTCCCCTACCACCTCTACCACCTCGTCCTCCACTATGTCCTCTATTTCCTCCTATGCCTCTTCCACCTCTAGTCTTAAGTTCACCATTTAAATTGTTTTTTTATTATCCTTACCTTGCCATTGTAGATTCCTCACCGCTAATATAAGTTTATATAATATGATTGTCTACCTCTTCTTTTGGTTCCTCTACTAATGGTATATTATAATAGCTTTATTCTTCTTCTTCACTCGGAACCTCTAATTCTTGTCCTATAAGTTGCTCTCCTGTCGAAGAGAGGAAAATTACTCCTTTTGTTGGGGATGTAGGTTCTTCAACTATAGCTTCGGTAGAAGAAGTTGGTGAATCTTTTGGCTACATTTAAGTTCTATGCACCTCAGGAAGTCTATGTCTATGTGTAAATGATGAAATGTGAGTATGAGTGGATGGTGTGGAACTACGAGGTCTAACAGGGGTGAGTGGTGATGTCGAAATTGAACTTCTACCTCTACTTACAAATATACCCTGGAATCCCTTTCTCTATGCATAAATGATTTTTACCATGCTTTAATTATGCATCTACCAAATTGAATACACCTAAAATGATATGCAAACCAAGAATGGAATCCTATATATACCTTCCCAGAAGCAACGCCAAAATGTTGGGTAATTTAATTGTTCGTAAATTACTTCATTAATTGTCAACCAAGATGCATGTACTTATGAAGTTGTGTGCACCATATATGCTAGGAATTTTATCTTCGGATTAAATCATTCTAAGCATGCAATTACTTTAAGTATGGACAAATATTTAAACGAGATTTAGAGAGTAATCACGCACAAGTTCTTTTATTCAAAGTTACATCAAAACCCAATTACTTGACTGAATTGAAATCTATTGCTTGCATAATTGAAAATCTATTATAATTCAAAACCTATTTCTATTTGCATGAAAGGAAATGCTAACACTAGATTGCAGGAAAAATATTTTAATTCTACTTGCAGAATTGAAAACACTACATTTCTAAAAGGAACCTCTATACCAATTGCACAAAAGGAAATTCCATAAAGAAAACTTAATTCCTAATTGTAGAAAGAAAAGAAATTAACTACAATTGAAAAAAGGAATGCTAATGAAACTATTTGCAGAAGCAAAAGTCAAATGAGAACTTGTAACTCCAAGTGATTACTAATGTGCGCAATTAACTCTAAAAGACATTTCTTTCACCATCTACGAGCTTAACTGAGTAATGAAACTTAAAAGGAAATACACATGAAAACCAAATATTTTTGGTAATTTTCCTTTATCAGTGCTCTTAAACCAAATTAGCAAATGATCAAAACGTAACTATAATTAAACTACTCAAGGAGAAAATAAACTTCAGAAAAGTATCACGCTATGAGAAAATGGAAACAAAACTAAATATCATTACAACCTTCCAGGGGGGCCTCCCATGAGTGTAAGTCTGCTATTGATCAAATGATTTCTTAATCACGCATTGAGAACAAAGGATTTTATTAATTCAAAACAGAGTTTCACAAATACTGGAAATGAACAACAACGTACTTAACTTCAGAACTGTCTTTTTGGTTTCACCTTATGGATTTTAAACAATTTTCATTAAAACTAATTCAAGGGTTCTATGCCGATAAGAAATGAAATTTTTCTACCATCTAGGAAATATATTTAAATTAGAACTTTATTTCCTCATGATTTGCTACTGAAATATAAAATCATGAGGGATTCTTCTCAAATCATATCCTCGTGATTGAACAGGTATTTTTCACACTCGCCTGATGTCATCGTGATCTCCTACTTATCTTCGCTTGATTGTCGCGCTTTCATACTCAGACTTTGACTTTGATTTTGACTCTTAGGTCTCCTGAACTATGTAGCCTTCCAATTCATGCCAATAGGTGGTCATCCATGTAGTGAACATTTTTCATCTTTAGATACCTTTCATCCCTTTCTTGATGCATTGCAACATGTATAATCATGGATATGGCTATGGAATTCAACATTAGTTGCAAAACGATCAAGATTTTGTAATTATAGATATGTTTTCATTATAATTCATAAAGAAACATAGATTCTAAAACATGGATGATTAGTACCTTTTATAAGTTGAAATAACATTAAGTATGTTGAGACTGCTACAAAAATGGTCACAAAAAGATAAAGGAGAGGGAAAGAGGTAGTAAAAAAATAAACAATTCCATACTTCAACAACAAGATCAATCACTTTGAAGATCTCTTATCCACCCTTAAAGATCACTTCACTTGGTCAAGATTTCTACCTCGTACTTCAATATTGAAGAGAAGCTAAATTGCTCATCTAACTATGTTGTTTGGAGATCTAGGGTTTATTTGACTTTGGAGGAGAATTATGTTTTGGAATATGTTGAAGGAAAGGTACCTGACCCTTCAGAGAATGTTTATGTTGTTGTCAATTCCAAGTACAAGAAAGGTGAGGTTAAAGCTAAGAAAATTATCGTTGATTCATTGAGAGATCATTTGATCACTTATGTTACAAGGTTGAAGAAGTTTAAGGAAATGTATGACAATTTGTTTGGGATGTATGAGGTCAACAACTTGAACCATATTCTTTCCTTGAAAAATAAACTCAAGGATATGAAGATCAACAAGGGGGAGACTGTACATTCATACATCATGAGGATATCCCAACTCAAGGATCAATTGTTGTATGTTGGAGAAATTACATCTTATATAGAGTTGGTACTAATTTCACTTGGAGGTCTTCCTCTAATTTGGGATACATTTATTACTATCATTAGCAACAATGAAAATTTCCCTTCATTTGATGAGTTATTTGGTAAGTGCACTCAAGAGGAGACCAGGATGATTTCTAGAGGCAGAATTCAAAAGCATGAAGAAGGAGAATCCTCTACATTTGTTTCTCAAGATAAGAGTAAAAAAGGAAGAGGAAGACCATCTAATTCAAGAAAGCCTACTCCAACATCTAAGAACTCTGATAGAAGATTTAGAAAGGACATGTCAAAAGTTCAATGCTGCAATTGCCATAAATATGGTCACTATGCCCAAGATTATCTTAAGAATATAAGTGCTTGAAGGACCAACTACAACAACAACTGTGGCTTCAACAATAACAGGTTCAACAATAAAAGAACAAGAGATGTTCTTAATGCTCATGAAGAAGACCATCGTCCTCAAAAGAGATCAAGGTAGTCAAGGTATAAAAATAATGCAGTTGCTACTCAATCTGATATTTTCTAATTTCTACTCTTTCTATTTCCTCTCCTCGAGAGTCATTTGATAGTTGGTTAGTGGATAGTTGGGATTATATACACTTCATTGGTTATCGTGAAGTCCTCTCAAACCTAGTTGAGAGGGAGATAAATTTGAAGATCATTCTTGGGGACAATTATACTTATCCTATAAAGGGGTCTGGTTATGCTTCATTTCATTTGGATTATGGTCAAACTATACATCTACAGGATGTTCTATATGTGTCAGGATTGAAAAATAATCATGTATCTATATCTGCATTGGAGGACAAAGGAATGAATATTTCTTTTATAAATGGAAAGGTTCTTACTTCACCTATGGAATCTCACTTGAGGGACGCCTTTACTTTGGGATGAATAATTGAAGGAATTTATAAAGTCAATAGAATACCAATCCAAGCATTGGTTCATGATAGTAATCATCAATGTGAGTTGTGGCACCGAATATTCACTCACCTTCACTACAAAGCCTTGCCTAAGGTGAGAAGGATGGTTTCTGGGATGCCTGAATTTTTTATAAATCCTCATGGAGTTTTTCCAGGATGTGAAACTAGAAAGAAGATGAAGGGATCATTCTGTTCAAATAGGAGCAAGACCACTTGAATACTTCAACTAATACATCCTGATTTGTGTGGTCCAATGATAGTGACTTCCTTAGGTGGCTACTTGTATTACATAATCTTTGTGGATGAGTTCTTCGGTAATACATGGATTTTCTTCTTGAAGCACAAGGATCAAGCATTCGATATGTTCAAGGAATTCAAGGCCCTGATAGAAAATTAAACAGGGAAGAGAATCAAAGTTCTAAGGTCTGATAATGGAGGATAATTCATTTCAAATGAGTTCATTGACTTTTTCAACAAAGTTGGAATCAAGAAGGAGACCGTTGTACCTTATAACCCTCTGAAAAATGGAGTAGTTGAAAGGAAGAACAATAATATCATGAAAGTTGCCCAAGCCATGTTGCAAGATCAAAAGTTGTCAAAATTTCTATGGGAGAAGTTGTTAATATTGTTTTTTATGTTCAAAATAGGACTCCTCATCAAGCCTTGGGTGATAAGACTCCTGAAGAAGTTTTCACAAGTGTGAAGCTTGATGTTATATAATTGAGGATCTTTGGATGCCCCGTTTATTTCATGTGCCGAAGGAAAAAAGGAACAAGATGGAATCTTCATTAAAGAAAGGTAAGTTTGTTGGATATTGTGAAAATTCTAAAGCTTATAGAATATATGTACCTAGTAAAAGGAACATAGATTTTATCAGGGATGTAACATTTGATGAAGATGTTTCCCTTAGGAAAGAAAGGGAAATTCCTCCCCCTACCAATGATTGAAGAAGGGGTGATGATTGAAAGTATAAGAAGACTCTCCCATCCTTAGGCCAGAGACTTATGTTGTTGATGATCCCATGGACCCCATGGACCGTTTGGGTCCCCTACGTTTGATCCCCCTACCAAGAAGAGACCACTATGGCTTTGTGACACTCTACAATATGTCGAGAGACATGCTTCTGCAAGAATAATTTTCAAGGAAAGCAATAAGTCATGTTGATATTGGGGATATGTCATAGCAATGAGAAACATGATATAGGTTGAACCACACACTTTTGAAGAAGCAGTGAAAGGACAAGTATGGAAGGATGTCATGGCAGAGGAATATGAGTCCATCATGAGGAATGATGTATGGGAAGTGGTTCCAAGACCCAAAGGTAAGTCTATTGTGACTTCTAAATGGTTTGACAAGATCAAGTGTGGATGGAAGTATCTAGAAATACTAGACAAGATTTGTGGCTAGAGGTTTCTCCCATAAAGAGGGAGGAGATTGTTTGTCAATTTAATTGTCTTTAAATTGATTACATAAATTATCGACCAGAGTTGGTAAACTTGTGAAGTGAAAGTGCACTATATATGCTAGAATCCTTTTGATTTTATTGAGATAATGATTATGGATGGTTTATTTTTTAAGGATTTTCTTTGTTAATATGTTCCTAATGAAAACTAAAGGTTTACAATACAATATGTTACACAAAATTTTGTCGCTGTCCTTTTACTCCCCATTCCTTGATCCTGGAGGACCTCTATAGTGAACCCCGCATGCTTTTCCTTCATGGAGAAACTCCCATTATGTCCCTCTTCATGAGAAGATCATTTCCCTTTTGCACCATTTCCCCTGAAACCTCTATTTTTCCCAGTTTACAAGACCGGCACTAATGGCCTTTGTTTCCCCTGCACCGATGTGCAGAGATTAGCACTAATCCTCACACTGACCGAAGCTACTAAGCTATGTTTCAGTCGCGTCGGTCCTGTTATGGAAAGTTTTTTAAATTAGAGTTGAAGCTTCTAGCTCTAGAAGCTCCGTAATGGAATTCTGGGAAATGGTTTGGCTCGATGGGGTCAAGGATAACAGTTTGGGCTCCTTTCCCCAATAATGATGGAACTACCTCAAAGGATAAGTCCTCGCATAAGAAGAGGATCCATCTCCCATCCATATTTCCTATATAAACCTCCCTTCTTCCGAAGCACAAACGAGTGTTAGTGTGAGTGTTATAATCACAATTGATAGTTCTGGTAGAGTTATTATTGAGTGTTGATACTATTTTGGAGTAGACAAGCAAGCTATTACTAGTTGTAGATATCTATTTGTGTGAGGGAGAAGTGTGTTTTGGTTTGGAGTGAAGCCCAAAGGGAAAAGCCTTTAAACTATTGTTGTTTGAAGCCATCATGGAATGCTAGCAGAAGTGTGTGGGAACCCAGTCTTGTCAGAGGAAGACTATAGCATCAAGATGAATGGTTGTAATCTCTCTTTGATATTAATATATGCAACTATCAATTGATTTCCTACATGTTTTGTAATATTACATATCCATGTCGTAATGCTTCTTTACTTGTTAAGTAGGTTGAGTTGCAATTTGTTTATTATTGTGTTTGTGTGATGTTGTTGTTTACTTGTTTCAGGAGCTTGAAGAAGGAAGTGAGAGATTACTAGAGCGAGCAAGCAAGGAGATCATCAAGAAGGATAAGCGACCAAGAGGTAGGCCCTCTTGATTGATTCTAACCTAAGGAAATCTTCCATAGAATGTAATGTTGTGGCTAGACCCATTATTGGGCTAGAGGAATTCGTTTGTGTCTGCACTTATAATTTTACTTCACCACAAATTGGCGACTCCACTGGGGATCCCAATCCTTTTGTTTGTTTTGGATTTCATAATTTCATGAGAACTTTTATAGTTTCACGTTTTCCCTTTGATTTTGTTTCTCTTCTCCTGCTTTCTGGCCTAAGTCTAAAATTTGTAGTAGCAAATCTGGTCCCTGTGTTGAAATTTTTTTTATTTTCCTTAGTTAACTTGTCCAATGCGCTTAATCCGCTGATAGTCACACCCACCAATGTGAATTGCTGAGGAACAGTCGTCTCGACCAGCCTCTGTCACTCATTGTCAGTTAGGTAGTCACGCTGATGCCTGTAAATAAAGATTAGGGCTTGACCCCAATCTTGGCTAGTGTGTTCTGCTCTTGTGTTTTTACCCCATGAGCCTTTCTAACTATTTTCTCCCTTATTAGAAAGCTACTTTTCATTTGGTTTTTCTTGCTTGTTGGCTTGTCATCTTGCTATTTGATTGATTGAGTCATTGAGTGGCCAGCAACACTAGGGCATCTAGTTGGTCACCCATTCAGCAATTTGTGAACTCACCAAATCAAATTTTAGGTGTGTTTACTCCTTACATTTGTCTTTTGGTCCTTTTTATGACTTTGACCTCTTTTTGCACAAGTTTGAAAAAGTTTTGTTTACTAGCTTGAACATCTCTTTCCAGCATAGATTACATTCTTGGCCTTGTGTTTGACAAAGTCAATGTTTCATTGATCTGAATAAACTTCTCTTTTCGTGTTTTCACCTACTTGAAGAGCTCGTTGTCTTGAAAACTTTTTCGTTGAAAGATTGTATGCGAAAAGTTTGTTTCGTTGTTTCATGAGGAAGCATGAAATTCTAGCCTGTTGAATCATTGTGTTTCAAAAATTTGCATCTTTTTAAATACTAGAATTGCATCAACATATGAAAAAGGAAGAGAATTTTTTGTTTTTAAAGGACTAATAGATAATTGCTTGTCAGGAAATTAGGAATTGGAATGTATTTTCATTAGTTTATTTTTTGGAAAAAGTAAGGTAGTGAAATATCATTTCGTTTTCAGTTGCTTGATTGTTTGCATTTGATTGAGTAGTTTCTACCCTCTCTAGTGTAGGCATTTCATCGAATTGAAAGGGTCTTGCCTCATTTAGTTGCATTTTAGGTTTTTTGAGTAGCATCGCTAAGACCTGAAAAATGAAACTTAACTCAAGATCAACTCTAAAGTGAATTCAATTAACCTAAGGCACATTTGACATTAATAATCGTATCTAGAAGGTCTAGGCTAGAGACGTGTTCTGACGTCTTTAAACCTAGCAGTTGTCGTTAGCTTCGACATTAGACAACTCTAGCACGGATTTGTGCTCATCATACCATCGAGTATATAACGGGATACCCCACTAAGCTGCAATCCTTTTATCCTTAGGAAACCGAGTCAGCTGCCTTGCAAATGTGATACACCGAACACAGCATTTGGAGAGATTTCCTGCTCGTACTTCTTGGTTCACCAAGAGGTATTCTGCAGTTCATGGTTGCCTGGTAATCCTGTTTACCTAGATCATCCAGAGCAATCATTTGATATTTTTGACTCATTAAATTTAAAATATCATTTGAGCGCTTGTCCTTTCAAGCTCATTTCCAATTGAAAGTGATAGAATCATCTTTGTTTCTTTCTCGACTCTTAAAAAATGAAAGAACATCAGTCTTTTATGCGTCTTAATAATTGATTGCCCATGATCCAAAACATCATGTTAGTCTTTTTACCAAATCATGAGTTCCCTTAAAAGGGCATTTTAATGCCTTGAAGTTATTTTTTATGTTGACTAAGACATGGTCATCATGGTTGAACCATCTGGTTCACCCAATTCCTCTTCCTCTCCTCCGTCTGAAAGATTGTTGGAGGAGTCATTTCTTGAGTTATCAGAGTCACCTAAGGACCAAAATGTTGAACTCACAATTGTTTCGAGTGTTCAACCATTGTCATCTCGTCCTTCGCCTAATTTTGATTCAAGGTCATTTGTTGATCTTGGCCCGGAATCTCCAGACAACCCCGTTCAAACTCCAGAGAACTCGTCAACCACTGACAATCAGCTTGGACTGGTTATCTATCCTCTGAACCCTTTGTTTGACATTCTTGAGATATCACCATAGTGTCCTTACTGTCTGTATGACCAGCCAAGTGTTCCTTTGGAACTATCCCCCAGTACACGTTCGGCCATTCATCGTCGTTTGTTTTCAAACATGGAACCCGAAGTCGATGTTCCAGGCACATCTCCAGATGGGTTCAAAGTTTCTACTCCACACACTATTGAGGGGGAAGAATTGCAATTGCAGTTCCCTCTCAAGGGTTTCCCTTATTTGGAAGGTACTCCCACCAGTTTTCCACCCAACTATATGTCTTTGGGGCACTTAGTTTTAGGCACACCTAATGCCTCATCACTCTACCATAATCCTGTATGGGCATCAGGCATCAAGTCGATTCGTCATGAACATGACTTCCCAACAGGCTGTTACTTCAGTCCCACTGCAACCCACCATTCTGAATACCCTTATATCATCGATCCCAGTTACACGTCAACCACAACCAGCAGTTTCAAAGATTGTCTCTGTCAGGTCCTCTGTCCCATTAGTCATTAGCCAGATTGTGCCACCGCCTAGGGGGCAAACCCTAAATGTCTCTATGGTGTTAAGTGCCACTAATGTGAGCAACTCATAAGCTCACATGCTTGGTATAAACCAACCCTCTTCTGGTATTATTTATAACCCTGTTGACCCTACTGGATCAAGCAATGTCCATTACCAACAGGTTTAGAATCCTGTTGGTCCATCTGGATTGAGAAATGTTCAGTATCAGTAGCCCTATGGGGCTCAGGTCCAATACCAAAATCCTTAAGTTCCATATGGTTCTCAAGGATTGGTTAATCAACCTTACACCCTCCAAGCTGGGCAGTACATCCAACCTGGCTACGGCCAGATTCAGTTCAGTAATTTCTCAAGCATTATTCGAGTACCCTTGCAGTAGCAAGGACAACCTTTACAACAACCAGGGCAGCCTTTGTTACTGCAAGGGAAACCTTTGTTGCAACAAGGGCTCTCCGTGCAATTGCAAGGGCAAATTATCCCACAACAAGGTCTCCTACAACAATCGCAGGGTCAATCCTACAGTAATTGCAGCAATCTGCATTACAATAGATGCAATATGCTCTGCATACCTCTCAACCCATACCCTCGCAAGGCCAACCTTTGCAAACCCAGGGACAAATTTTGCAACGCCAAGTTCAGCCCTTGCAACAACAAAACCAACCAGGGCAGCAGCAACCCTTGTATACATACCAACAAGGTCAACCCATGCAAGGGAAGAGTCAAGGTCAAGTTCTACAGCAGCAGGCCCAGAATCCTCTTATCCTAGGTCAACATGTTCAAAATCTTGTCGACCAAGGGCACTAATTACAAAACCCCTACATCCAAGGGAAGCAAGCGTATCAACCTTATGCCCTAGGACTACAAGTCCAAAACCCTCTTGTTCAAGGACAACAGGTTCATCAACCCTATGTTATAGGACAGCATGTCCCATATCCATATGTCCAAGGTCAACAGGCTCAATAGCCTTTTAACTCATACGTTGCCTATCAGCAACCTATGCCTGGACAGTTTCAAGGTATTCAAGGTCAGAATCCTCCCTGTGGTCATGGCAATCCACAATGGGGGTAGCCTCAAATGCCATATGTCCAAAATCCCCCACTAGGGGGCCAAAATCCTTACCAGCAGGGATGGGTTCCTCCTAATGGGCTCACCTATCGACCTCCATTCCTTTTAACACTCAATTACCTTTCTTGGCTACACTTGAGTTGCCGGATGTATCGCGCCTTACGAATGATCTGATCCTTCATTCGTTGTACTGGCCTCTGGTGTCGTCCAAGATATCAAGTGATTGCCCAAAGTTCAATGGAAAAGCTAAAGAATATCCTCAGGCCCATGTGACGACATATCACCTCTCGTGCTCATCGAACTCGTACGTCGATGATTCCATTCGTCTTCATCTTTTCCAATGAACCCTCATGGTTGCCGCACTAAAATGGTACATCGAGCTACCTCGGAGTACTTTGCATGACTTTAATTTGCTAGCCATGGCTTTCCTCACACATTTTCAGTTGTCGTTTCATTATGAAACTAGCACCTATTTGCCCACATCGCTTAAGCAAGACACTACGACACACATCTCTGATCATATCCACGAATAGAGACGTAGACGTTGCCTAACCAAATTCGAGATAGTTGATCAGTTGCTCATTGAATGGTTTACCAAATCATTCGTAGCCCCAATTGCTCACCATATAGCTATGGGTGGATGTGTCACTGAAGAGAAAGCCATTGCTCATGCCCAGTACTTAGATCTTGTTTACTCTTAGTCTAGAACTTTATACGAGTTGTTACCCAATGCTTCACGACCATCATCCAATCTTGCAGCATTGAAGTCACCGGCTGTTCCTCCTGTTGATGGAGTTATTGGTTCAGTATCCCAGACCCCTAAAACTTCTTCCAAACAGAAGTCAGTCTCAAATGCTGCTCCTAATAGTTCATCTCAAAATCCACCTGGCCCTGGTAAAACCTCAGAGGTCCACATTGTCCAATTTGCCGCAGCAGACAAATCCTCGAAAGGAAAGAAGAAAGGCAAAGGAAAAGCTAAAGTCGATGCCCCAAAACAGGGTCCTCCAAAATCGTCTGTTAGCAAATCTTCGCAATGGAAACCCAAGTATCCCTGCCTCATTTGTGAGGAGGATCACTACACTAAGGATTTCCCTCGATGATCCGAAGCTAGTCGCCTGCTCAAAGGGACCCCTGCTATCCTTAAAGAGCCAATTCCATCTCAGCAGACCCAAATGGTACACCAACCCCAATCTGCTTCCTCCGGATCTGAAGTTTTCATGATGAGCATGCCTATTAATGTGGCTACTCGATCGAAATATTATCAAACTCCAGCTCTGAAAGCTGGGAAAGAAAAAGAAGTTGCACCTTCTTCTTCTTCTACCCCGAGTTCTGGCCCTCTACAAATTGAGCGCCCTAACCCTGATTCCGTTATGTGACCACCCTCTTGAGGCGTGCTACGGAAATCCTTGTATAATCCCAATGCCCAAGCCACTCAACACTCCAATATTTTTGAGGATTTGGCTCAGGCACAGTTAGCCATGTCAACTCTCGAGGTACTCCAAAGCTACCCATCGCAACAGGAATCTTTGTTGTCAGTTATCAGGGGCATCAATCCCACCGATTCTAATTTGATATGTTTTGATCTGGAGAACCATGTTCCATGGCTCCCTCATCAGATTTCCTTTCTTATTTAGGTAATCATTAATGAGAAGACCATCCACTGCACTGTCATTCTTGAAGGTGCTTCCACCTACATCATTTCAACTGCATGTTGGAAAGTTATTGGTTCCCCTGCAGTGAACCAGTCTCTGAACACTTTGGATGCTTTCGTTGGATGTGATTCGTGACCCTTCTGTGTCTTACCTAACCTTGCCATCACCCTGGAAGGCAAGATAGTGCAAGTCGAAGTAGAGATTGTTAACATCAGTCTTAATTATATTATTCTACTCGGCCAAAGTTGGACTCATGCCATGCATGTTGTGGCCTCCTCTTTGTTTCACGTGATCCATTTTCCCCATCAAGGGAAGATTGTCACTTTTGATTAGTTGTCTTTCTTTGCCTCTTCCTCCTCAAATGGAAATGTTTCATACGTCAAGCACTTTGGTGCTCCCTATGAGAGTGTGGGGGCGGATCTCTTCAAACATTCTACCTTAATGGGAATTTTTCCACTCCCACCTCCTCATGTTGCCTCTGTCAACATGGTCTCGGTCAAATCTGATCCCTGGGTCATTCCTACACCAAATCTTGTTGATACTTGGGGCGAGGTTATGCCGCTTAGTCCCGTCGAAGTCAATTACGTGGAAATTTTTTCGGCTTCGAACTCTGCATCCTCTTATTCTCATATGTCAAAGAGCTCTCTCGATATGTATTCTCAATCCCCCTGGCTTGGAACTTTGGAATCATCCGATCCCTTAGTCGAGACCTTCCTCGTTGATAAAGGTATCATGGAAATCATGTCTCTCAAGGAACCACCATGGATCAATACTCATCATCACTCCTCGTTCCTACCTCACCCGGTAGTCATGTCTACCGCCTTCGAAGAGTCCTCTTCTCCATTTCCACCACCGAGTATTACTCATAAAGTATGGTCGGAAGGAAATTTGGGTAATATTACCCAAATGATGCCGATTGACATTTCTATCAAACCCGATGTCGTTGAACATGTTCATATTGGGGTATCTTGTTCTCCGAATGAGATCAAGACATATACTCGTCTATTTCATGAATTTTGTGATGTGTTTACATGTTCTTACGAAGAAATGTCAGGCATCGGTCCTAGCATTATGGTGCATGAAATACCAACGTATCCACACGCAAAGCCTGTTCGCCAATAGCTTCGCCCGGTGCACCCTAGGAAGGCCGCTACTATTAAGGGTGAAGTCGAAAATCTTCTCAAAGTTGGGTTCATTTATTCCATCCCCCTTATAGACTAGGCGTCCAATATCATCCCAATGACTAAAAAACAACGCACGATCCATGTTTGCATGGATTATCAAGATCTTAATCATGCATGTCCTAAAGACAACTATCATACTCCCTTCATTGATCAAATCATTGATGAATGTGCTGGGAGTGAGATATTTTCCTTTATGGATGGTTTTTCTGGTTATAACCAGATTAATATCGCACCAGCCAACCAAGAAAAGATAGCCTTTATCTGCCCATGGGGTATGTTCGCATACAAGAAGCTCCCTTTTAGCCTCAAAAATGTTAGAGCCACATTTCAACGGGAAATGTCCTATGCGTTTCATGATATTTGCAACATTTTCCAGCCTTACTTGGATGACCTTCCTACCCATTCTTGTAAATGCCAAGATCACCCAAACCATCTTCGGTAGAATTTTTTTACACTATAACGTTCAGTTAAATCCACACAAATGTGTTTTCTGCGTGGAATCAGGATGACTCCTCGACTTCGTTGTTTCCAAGGACGGTATTCACCTGGATCCACTAAAAGTCGAGGCCATTGTAAATTTAACCCCTCCATCTTCACTACACCAACTCTAAAGCCTACAAGGAAAAGCCAACTTTCTCCGTCGTTTTATACCCAACTATGTCGGGCTAGCCACAGGATTTACCCAGTTACTCAAACAAGGAACACCCTTTTCATGGGATGAGGTGGCCCAAAAATATTTGATGATATTAAGGCCATCCTCATAAATGCTCCTCTATTTCATCTGTCGGATTATTATCGAGATTACTTCCTTTACCTAGCCACGACCCCTAGCACCATTGCTATGGTTTTGGTCCAAGACAATGACAAAGGCAGCGAACATGTGATCTACTACCTAAGTCAGAATCTCCTCGACACTGAAACGCATTATGCACATGTCGAGAAGTTGTCTTTGGATATCATTCAGGTTGTTCAATGCTTTCAGCACTATATCCTTTTACGTACGACTACAACAATTTTTGAATGCAACTGTATGACCTATATCTTGACTCGTCAATTGTTGGGGAGAAAGTATTCTAAATGGATAGTTAACTTGCAAGAATTTTATTTGGTCTTCACTACGGGCAAATCTAAGAAGTCACTTATTTTTGTTGAATTGATTTGTTCCCTTCCCTCCAAAGCTCTCCCTGCTGGTGCAGATGAATAGCTTCCAGATGAGACCCTTTTCCTGATTAGCACCCTTAATCCATGGTATAGTGGTATCATCATGTATCTCCAAACCTCCATATTTCGGTCTGCATTGACCAAATATGATCATCGAAGGATTCGGTATCATTCCCAACCCTACCATATTATTGGTGATATTGTATACCATGTCTGTGTCAATTTTGTTCTTCATCGATGCCTCACGATCGAGGAAGCTGAAAGAGCTCTCAATGATTACCACTCCAGGGCATGTGGTGGTCATATGTTTGGTTACGCTACAGCTCAGAAAATCCTTCACGTTGGTTATTTCTAGTCGTCCATCTTCAAAGACCACATTCTCGCTGTCTATAAGTGCCATGAATGCCAAATTTACCAACACAAGATGCGCGCCCCACCCACTCACCTACACCATGTCATTACTATTGGTCCCTTTGCCAAATGGGGCATCGATTATATGACATGTAACCCTCGTTTGGCCGGGGGGCGTGGCTATATTATCGTCGATGTGGATTATTTCACCAAATGGGCCAAAGCGATGCCTACATACTATGTAGATGGTAAGATGGTGGCTCAATTCCTCTTTAACCATGTTATTTCCAGGTTCGGCGTCCCCCAAGCCATTGTCATAGACCATGGCTCCCACTTTAGAGATTACATGATGGCAGAATTGACATCTGAATTGGGCTTGCACCACGATGGCTCCACCCCATATTACCCTCAGGCCAATGTCCATGTTGAAGCCATGAAAAATGTTTTGGTCACCATGCTTCAGCGTACTATTGGGATGCACAAGTCAAATTCGCATCTCGTGCTCTTTTCAACTATGTGGGCTTAACGAACTTCAACCAAAGATGCAACTGGTTTCACACCATTCCAATTGGTCTATGGTCTAGAAGCAACATTACCGATCGAATGTGAGATTCCTTCCCTCAATCTAGTTGTTGAACTCCTCCCTGAAACATCACCTCAAGAGGAACGCCTTTTATATTTAGAACGACTGGATGAGACTCACCGTCTCGCGGCCTTGTTTATTGAAGCACAATATAAACAGGTCAAATCCCATTTCGATAAGTCGGTCTCCCCTCGTGCTTTCTCTGAGGGTGATTTGGTCTTGTTATATGACCAAGCTAACGATAAGCTGGGGGCAAGCAAGTTCGAACCTATGTGGCATGGGCCCTATATTGTAAAATGTATTTTGTAGAAAGGGGCCTATGAGCATATTGATTATGAAGGAAATCCTCTCAATAGGCCTTGAAATGGGATTTACCTTAAAAAGTACTATGCTTAGGTCATATTGCATGGTTACTTATGTACATTAGTGTGTGATTCATTTTTGTACAGCGTGGTTTTGTGTGATAGATCTTCAAACAACTTTCTTGTTTACTATGCTTTTCTATGCTTTACAGATGTCCACAACTCCTCGCGTTGGTTTCGCCAACGGTGCTTGTTGTAGTACCCGAAACCTATCATCCACAGCATGGGCTATCTATGACCCTAACAGTGAGTTGATTGACCTTTAAGGTGATGTCTAGGTCGCACAACCAACAACATTGTTGAATACAGTGCGGTCATCGAATTGTTGTCGGAAGCCATCGCTCTAGGCATCAGAGAATTGGTTGTTAACATGGATTCACAGTGTGTCATCCTTCAACTCAATGAGCAATATTCCATCAAGAGCCCTCAAATATTATGAATGTATCTCCGTATCTGTCTATTGGAAAGGCATTTTGATTATATTACATATCATCATATTCCTAGATGCATGAATACATTGACAGATGCATTAGCTAATTTTGTGTTGGATAGACATTTATGAAACATGTAAAAGATAAGACAAACAATTTGTACCATCGTATACAAGAAAATACAACATATATATATCTATATATATATATATATATATATATATATATATAATATATATATATATGGTGAGAATGTTTGATACATCAGAACCCAAAAAATAATGTGTGTGTCTGAAATAACATCAGTGGCTCGCACGCCTCATACATTCATGGCGCACAGGCCTCAAAAAATATGTAAGTGTTGGACCTAGGAACTACTCAGCATGGTGGTCATGATAGCATGAGACATCTCATGCAACATAACTCGGCAGTCGGCAAATCCAATCTGAGACTCCCACCATGTGCCTTTGGTACCGACGAGGCATGTCTTCTATCCAAGCATACTCTAGGATACCATGAGTTAACCCCTCAAGGTTCCTCATGATCTCCTCCTTGTTTTCGCTCCTTTCCTAATAAGGGGTGATAGCGTCAATAGGGTGAGGCACGTTCTTGGCTATCAAGGACATCCCAGTCGGCCGCTCTGGTCCAACATCTACATAAACAAAATAATTGTTATAAGCACGCATATACCAAAAAACAATTAAAAATATCAAAATTAAAAAAATTATTTTTACCTTTGTCATCGAAGTCCTCTCCATCTGGTAAGGGCATATCTGGATCTCCACAAAAATCAGTGTTGTTGTATGGCCAGTCCTCCACGACGATCTTTTGTCATTGTAGCCATGAGAAGAATGCAGGTCGGTATGACATATGCTGACCCCCAGTGATCCTGGGCATCAAACAACTCCAGCGGGCCATCCGAAGATCGTGTGGCGTAGGAGGATTGACCTCAGTAAATTGATACTGGAACGGTGGCACTTATTCTAGGAAAAAGGTCACAAGTACTGATCTGAAGCCAAATTGCTTCATTTTCCCCGACTTGACCTTGGACAACTGGCGCTTGATGTTCATCTTCATGGCCTCTGACCAGTTGAAGATCGTAGGAGTTGTGCAGTCAATAGCATAAAGGAACTTCAACTTGTTAGTCTCATGTTCTGCCTGGGACCCCGCCACTCTGTTGATAGTCAACAGAAGCACCCTCAATGTCAAATCCCGCACACTAGAAATCTCTATCTTCCCACTCTTGGATTTCAGGGCCTTAGGGCAGTGTTCAGAAAGCAAGGAAGATATGCTTGCCCCGATCGGACGTGACCCATACAATTTCAGTGGCTCACCTCTTTGAGACAGTCCAGTGATGAAGTAGATATCTGAAGTTGTCAACTCCAGCTTCTGGTCCCCAATGAAAACAAATCTCCTATTTAATGTCCCAAAGGCTTATCAAGTATCTAAGCAACTCAGGCTGGGCTCGCATCCCTAGTGTAAGGAAGAGTTTGAGTAGCTTGCAAGCACTCAAAGCCTCCAGGCAATTTGGATCATTCATTGCCTAGGTGTCTACATCTTCATGTTCCCTTTCCTTCCAATCCACCATTTTCAGTGATTTCTCTCCTACAAAAGCCATTAGTTTGAGTCAATAATCATCCTTGGCACATAAAATTCAAGTTTAAATGGTCATTTTTTGAGAAAAAATAGTTTTTCCCTATCCACGGCACCGGTGCACCTGTTTTAAAAACAGTTGCGGTGATCAACGCGGATGGTTGTGAAAATCACCCTCAGTCGGCACGATCCCATGCCCCGAAATCGTGCCAAATGAGGGTGATTTTTTTTCAAAAACCTCCCTAAAAATCTGAAAAGGGAGCTCAGGGCTTTGGTTGTTACCTGGAACTGACAGCTCGTCGATTGACCTCCTGGATCTCCCGCAATCTGCTCTAGAACAACTAGGGCAAAAGTGGGTAAAAATTCTTCACTGCAAAGGTAAAATGGTAAATGGTAAAAATATATTTACTTTCCCCCTTTTCTATTCATTTTTTCATGAAAATATTAGGTTTTGTAAATATTTTTGACCTATTTTGCCTCAAGGACTCGATAATACACTTTGCCTTACTTGTGCAGCAATAGGTGATGGATGTTCGACGATGATGATGAGTTGTGTTTCAACTCTTTTCTTGACATGTTAAACTCAAATGAAAAGATTACGGATTATTTTTTCCCTTTTTGACTCGTTAAAGAGAATAAAAATGGGGGGTCCACTTTCAATTCTTTTCCGACCCTTTAAAAAGTGAAAAGATGGCCTAGCCCTTTTCGTTTCAAACTCATTAACGGATTTGAAACGTCATGCACCCAGTATAAGTTTATCCCTTTTTAGGGTTGGGATGCACTATTTATGAAAAAGGTATTCCTTGATTGAAATGGTCAAGTGGTTCTCTCTAATATTATTTTCTACCTTTCCGGGCTTGAGAGACACAAATGTACGAAAAGGGACCATGTGGATTTTTCTTTTACGTGTCTTTTTCAAACTCTCTAAACATCAAAAAGATATTGAGTTACACCTTTATCGGACTTGTTAAATTATTATACGACATTAGATTCGTCATCATGACAAACATGAGCTTCTCCTTCCTATGAATTGTTAAACTTACTTGGGTGGATTCATACGAAGGATGAACTTATAGTGAAAGCATATGTTATATCCATCAAGATTGCGATTAAAAAATAATTGGTGTACTCGCCAGAAATGGTGGGGGAAATTTTGGAAATCTATTAGTCGTGTCGGCAGCTCACTCTTGGACATGACACTCTTTGCTTCGTCTCGGGTTAGGACATCCTCCTTTGTATCGTTGACCTTCCTGGGTTTGGGCCGTTCATTTTTGCCTTCCATTTAATCTCTGCCACATCATCATGACCACCGATCCCATGGATCCAAAAGCTACCAAACTTCTAGTTGTGTCGCCGACATGTTCAAGAGTTGTCCTTGTGCAGTTACACTTACCTCCGATTCTCTATATCATCCAAAATCATTTTGCATCCTCTTGTCTCAGGTCGATAATGTGGGATTCATTATGGCCCTCCTTCAACACAGTCACTTTTCGTCGACTTCAACTCATTATCCGGGAAGTTGATCAAGAGACTCCCTTCCAGTACCTTAGAGCTTGCATGCCCTAATGGCAAGTTCTTCACACTCAATAAGAAGTTCACATCATTGGCTTTCGATTGAGTGATTTCTCAGGTGTTTGACTTCAGTTCCTGTATTCACATTTCGTGAATTGTGCTGATAGTACCTTGATGACCATCATCATTATTGGTGGTTTCTCTCGCACTTGTTAACAGTTTACATCATTGACTGGTAATCAAGCGACTTTCTAGCATTTTCAATGTCAACACATCTATTCTAATGCTAGGATCTGTACTTTGATCGGGTCGTGTTGGATCACAATATCCTGGGCTCAGATCACACAAGTCCAAGTTGTGAAGTGGTGTGACATGATTGTGATGATATGCATGTCTCTTTCAGATGGTTGGCTACGACCAAACCATGAGTTATCACATGTGATCCTGCTTATTATTGGATGGTTGCGACCATACCTTGGTTTCATTATGATCCTCTTTAATGGATGGTTGCGCCCATACCTGGATTCGTTTACATGATCATTCTCTAGATGGCTGCATCCATGCCATAATTCATGTATCATATGACAGAGATCTCAGTTTATGTATATGTATTTGTACTTGCTTGCAGGTTTTCTAATGGCAGACCGATTCCCCGCACCCATTAATAAAGCATTTCATCCCTCACTCCAGCTCGGCCTTCACGCTTTAAGGGGCATCTGTTACACAGCATTTTGTCACTATCCTTGTACTCCCCATTCCTTGATCCTGGAGGACCTATACAGTGAACCCCGCATGCTTTGCCTTCATGGAGAAACTCCCATTATGTCCCTCTTCATGAGCAGATCATTTCCCTTTTGCACCATTTCCCCTGAAACTTCTGTTTTACCAAGTTTACAAGACCATCGCTAATGGCCTTTGTTTCCCCCACACTAATGTGTAAAGATTAGCACTACTCCTCGTGCCAACCAGAGCGACTGAGCTGTCTTTCAGTCGCGTCGGTCCTGTTATGGAAAGTTTTTTAAATTAGAGCCGAAGCTTCAAGCTCTAGAAGCTCTGTAACGGAAGTCTGGTAAATGGTTTGGCCAGATGAGGTCGAGGATGACAGTTTGGGCTCCTTTCCCCTATAATGATGGAACTACCTCAAGGGATAAGTCCTTCTCCCATAAGAAGAGGACCCATCTCCCATCCATATTTCCTATATAAACCTCCCTTCTTCCCAAGCACAAACTAGTGTTAGTATGAATGTTATAGTCACAATTTATAGTTTTGTTAGGGTTATTGTTGAGTGTTGATACTATTTTGGAGTAGACAAGCAAGCTATTACTAGTTGTGCGATGGAGAAGTGTGTTTTGGTTTGGAGTGAAGCCCAAAGGGAAGAGCCTTTAAACTATTGTTGTTTGAATCCATCATGGAATGCTAGTAGAAGTGTGGAAACCCGGTCTTGTCAGAGGAAGACTGCAACGTCAAGACGAATGGTTTTAATCTCTCTTTGATATCAATATATGCAGCTATCGATTGATTTCCTACATGTTTTGTAATATTACATACCCATGTATTAATGCTTCTTGACTTTTTAAGTAGGTTGAATTGCAATTTATCTATTATTATGTTTGTGTGTTGTTGTTGTTTACTTGTTTCAGGAGCTTGAAGAAGGAAGTGAGAGATTGTTGGAGCGAGCAAGCAAGGACATCATCAAGCAGGATAAGTGACCAAGAGGTAGGCCCTCTTGCTTGATTCTAACCTAAGGAAATCTTCCATAGAATATATATGTTATGGCTAGACCCATTATCGGGCTAGAGGAATTCGTTCATGTCCGCACTTATAATTTTACTTTACCACACAATCAATTCTTAAAAAGGAATGTAAGGTAAGCTATCATGATCTTCTTTGACTGACTATTGTTAGCCACTATGTAAATGATAAAAATAGAGCTATCTAAACTAATGTTCTAGAAAGATAATTACTTTTATTCTAAAATGAATTACTTTGATTCAAAGATAAAATTTATAAAGAAATCTAGATTAAGATCTACACTGCAATTATCAACATTTAATTGCAATAATAAAACAAAAGTAGAAAGAATATGATCTCAACAAATATATCTATTTATGAAAGGAAGGAGATTTATATATACAGTCTTATTTCAGAAAGCATGTAAATGAATTGAAATTGACAGAAAACAAGTGGAAAACTGTAAACAAATCATTACAAAGAAATGAAACTACAATAATGAAATTCTGGAAAAAATAACAAAATGAACTGAATTGAATACTAAGCAAATGAATGAACCTCGACTGTCTGCAGGGGCCCTCCACAAAGCAGTAGGTTTATAACTCTATCTCAACAGCTAACTGCACATGATATTCATGAAAATACTTCTTCAATTAAAGAGGAACAAAGTCATGGAACTTCAAACTGTCAATTACAAATTACATATGCGTCTGTGTGTGTCATGTTTCTATTTAAAAAGATATATTTATAGCATTCGCGCCTAATACTTTTGAGATTTTCATGCCTTAAAAACTTAAAGAGAATCCTAATTTAAATGTTGATCTCATAATGGAAACTATAATGCTTCTCGATGATTTGCTATTTGGAAAGAAAATCGGAGAGTCGTGACTGAATTGAACTCTTGCTACTCAGTTCATCCATGCGTTGACCCACTCCCTTGACTGTGCCACTAGTCGATTCCCTTGATTATTTGGCTCAGTTGAATGGGAGGAGATCCATGAGGAGATCAATTCCTATCTTCCCATGTGCTTCTTTTCTTGGTTGGTGCACTGGAACCTGCCAAACCATGGAGGTAGCTGTAGAATCATAAAACAGTTGCAGATTCGTGTTAATTCTATAGTTATTACACTCTTTAACTAAATAATAAGGCACATTAACAAGTATGAAAAATAAGACATCTTAGTACCTTACCATATAAAAATCTCTTATTTACTGTTTATTGGATTTGATAGTAGTGATGAAAAGAGGAAAAATGGATGGAAAATGATGTCAAAAATAGAACAATCATGAGACTCTACATTCCCCCATGCTAAGGTATTTGCATGTCCTCATGCAAAACACAAAACTAATGTCTCCTGTTTAATTATGGCATTTCTTTGAAACTTCTGCAAGTACATCCAACTTCATTTTTTTTCCCTTTCTTTCCACGCACTACCATCTTTGGCTTTTTCATGAGAATCTTGTACTTCAGGTTTATTACTTGCCTTTGTAGAGCTCCATTTTTTCTGTTTCAACTTCTTGTTCTTCTCGTACCACAGACTTAGGTGTAAAAGGAGATTGTCACTCTTAGCCACTTGGATTTCACTCTGCGCCTTTAGAGTTTAAGACTCCTTCTAAATGTAGCTGTCGAGTGTCTCCAGCTCGAAAATTTCTTATTTTAAAATATTTACTACTAGAGGTTCTTATGGTTCACTAAACTGCACTTCTTCTTGATTTGAAGTTGATGTTTTTGTTGCATCCCTTTTCTCCAGAGACTCAATATAATCATAGATTTTCTATTGTACTAGATCAATTTCAGGTGTTGTTCGGCCTAGACTCCGAGGAGGTGTGATGAAAGTTGGAGAAAATCTTGAATCTTCCTCTTCTCCTAGGTCAATATGCTCCATACTTTTTTTAGGTGTTTCTTTTGTTGTTGGATTAAGTCTGGTACTTCTTCTTAAGTTTGTCGCAGGAGGCCTTTGAATTTTTTCCTTCTTCCTTTTTATCTTAGGTTTCTCTGTTTTGGGTGTGCTCTCTAACTTTTGGAAGGCATTCTTTCTTCTAACATCCTTTTTGTTCATATTCCCCAAAATTTCTACAAGAGGAATGTCATCCTCTGACTACTCCTGTGACTGTTGTTATCCTTGTTTTGGTGGTACTTCAGTTATTCTTTTTCTTCCTATCTTAGCCTTGTTGTTGCTTAGCTATTCTTGTGCTACTGGTTCTTCAATTTTTCTTTTTCTCCCCCTCTTAGCCTTACTACTACTTGGTTGTTCTTGGTTATCTTCTTTAAAATGGTTCCTCACCAAAATGTTTTCCCAATTATCACCCACATTCTTAAGATGGAATTCAACAAGGATTTTAATGAGACCATGGTGATACATGGTGTTTTCTATAAACTGAATTTTTGTTTGGACATTCCCTGACATCTTTATTAGATTATTGAGCAAGAAATAAGGAATATTTATTTCATTATCCTCAATAAAATCATCAACAGTTGGATATGATAGCAAAACATGCATCCAAACCTCCCTTCGCAAGTAACAAATTTTTGAATTATCATAAGCAAATTTATCCACTTACTTTTTAATGTTGTGCTCAGGATGACTTTCTTGAAAATGGTGTTATCCATGCTAGAGTTCTTCAGAAAAACTTTCCATTCTTCACTCTCAATACCTCTGTTCTTAAACCATTTTTCTCCAATTCGAGGTAATCCAGTAGCTTCGACAACAAAATATTATGTCACTGCGAATTTTATGTCCCCTATCTCAACTTCTACTCCATCAAAGGCTTTGGAAAAGGACTTGGTTACTTCCTTGTGGAATCCATCAAATTTCTCTACAAATTCCAACCAATTCCCTTATCTATGGATATTCTTCCAAAAAATTTATTCCTGGTGGCTCTATTATGACTATAACTCCCATGGCTGAGAAGCTTCGTCTCAAGACTATTTGTTTGACATGGTATGAGGGTTTCAAAGGGTTTCATAATAATGAGGACAAGAGTGTGAATGACAAAAGTGTGAGTGGTAAGGGTATGAATAATTTTGATATAATCTAACCATTGAGGGAATGAATGAGCATGATTTGCACGATCGGATCAATAAAAATTGGGATGTGGGCTGGAGCGTAGGTATAATGATGAGTGAATGGCATATTAGATTCAATTTGACACGATGCTATCAACATTTAGTAATGATGATTTTGAATTCGGTAGTACAATGTCTATATAATTCATACGATTAATGTTTTGATCCCTATTATCAAGTTAAAGAATTGCATAGCTTTGAATTATTGCTTCAAAACTTTGGTTGTGTTCTTTGTATTGTCTTCAAGTGCCTTGCAGTAGAGGGAGTCAATCACTTCTTTCAATTATTCCATCTGAATTCTTTCTCAAGTTGGCTACAGAAATCTGTCAAAGCCGTAGAAACTCAATAATTATGTACCTATTTTTATTTCGAAAAAGAAAAGAGTGGGACATAAATAAAATGGGTTTAGAAAGATGTAAAGAAAATTTAAGGTGTCAAAAAATGATTTTCACCTTAGATTTTCTGTATAAACATGCCAACCATTATTGGTTTTCAAGTTTATACATATTTGTTTATTTATTTTTATTTTTTTAGAAAGAAAAATATTTTATTTCGAAAAAGAAAAGAGTGGGACATAAATAAAATGGGTTTAGAAAGATGTAAAGAAAATTTAAGGTGTCAAAAAATGATTTTCACCTTAGATTTTCTGTATAAACATGCCAACCATTATTGGTTTTCAAGTTTATACATATTTATTTATTTATTTTTATTTTTTTAGAAAGAAAAATATTTTTGAAGATCAAGTTGGAGAAGAAGGAAGATCCTTCTTCACCAACTTTAAATCAATATTATCTTGCAAATTTTTTATTAATTCTTCTTTGGTCAGTGGATTATGATAGATTCTCAGTCGATGACCATTCACAAGAAAAGTGATCCTTTCTTCATCAATAGTTCTGATTCTAACTGCTCCATTGTCAAAGACTGTTTCAATCTCATAAGGCCCAAGCCAATGAGTTTGAAATTTACCTTGGAAATCTTTGAACTTTGAATCAAAAAGTAATGCCAAATCTCCTGCTTGTAATTTTCTCTCTTTGATATATTTTTCATGCCATCTGGATCTCTCTAGTTGAACTAGATTAGTTATTTGGATTTCATCTTGTCTTATCTCATCAAGTTCATTTATTTGCTCCATTCTGTGTTTTTGTGTTTCTGAAAGATCAAGGCCCAATTTGACTGTTGTCTTGAAATTTTTGACTTGAAACTCAATAGGAAACATGACTTGTTTTCCATATACAAGCTCATAAGGAGTACGTCCTGTAGTATTTCTCCATGTGCTATGAGATGCCCATAAAGCTTCTGGAAGCTTTTCTGCTCAATATCTTCTATGCAAGTGCACAGTTTTCGTGAGAATTGCTTCAATGACTTTATTGGTGGACTCCACTTGTCCATTTGCTTGAGGATGATGTGGAGTAGACTTTCGATGTTTGATTTTGTATTCCTCCATTATCTTCTGTACCAACTTGGATGTAAATTGAGTACCTTGATCTGTTACAATTTCTCTCAGAACACCAAAACGAGTAAAGATATCCTCAAAAATAAATGAAACTGCGACATTTTCAATAGCAGAAAGAAGTGATTTAGCTCTACCCATTTTGTAACATAATCACTACAAACAAGAATGTAAATTTTTTTGTTTCGAAGGTGGATTGATTGGACCAACAAAATATAGAGCCCATTTTTCAAAAGATTCAATAAGTACCTGAGGTTGTAGATGCATCTCATCAAAAGGAATAGGTTTCCCCGTCCTTTAACAACTATCACATCTCTTAACATACTCTTTGGCATCCTTAAAAATGGAAGGCCAATAGTATCCTAAGAGGACTTTGTAAGAAGTTCTTTTGTCAGCAAATTGTCCTCAACATGGCTCATAATGACAAGCTTTCAATATCTTTGGTACTTCATCTTCTCTTACATACCTTCAGATGATCATTTCTGGACCTGTTTCATATAATTCTTTGTTTATCCATGAATAAGATGCACTAATTTGAGTTACCTTCTTTTTCTCTCGAGGAGACAAGTATGATGGTAATTTTCCTGTAGCCAAATAGTTAGAAATATTTGCAAACCATTGATATTTAGTAAATACTGCAAAAATATATTCATAAGGAAAATTATCTTCTACAGGCATATCATTTTATCATTTTGAATTCTTGATAAAAATTCAGCAATTGTGTTTTGTTTTCCAGGTCAATCTAGAATAGTAATATTAAACTCTTGTAGCAATAATAACCATCTAGTGATTCTTCCATTAGTGATTGATTTATTCATTAAGTATCTAATTGCAGAATGATCAGTATGTACAAAATTTTCATAGTCAATAATATAATGTCTGAATTTATTGATGGCATGAACAAAAACTAAAAACTCATTATCTATGACAATAAAATTTAACTCTGTCGGAGTCAAATTTTTAACTGGTGTAATAAATGGCATATGGAGTTAAGTCATTTTGTCCTACCACAACTCCTAAAGTTGTATCTGAAGCATCAGTTGAGATATGAAAAGGTAATTTCCAATTTGGTCCTCTAAGAATGGGTGCTTCATATATTTTCTCTTTTAATGACTCAAAGGCCTTTTGGCAATCAGAATCCCAATTGAGTTCACAGTGTTTCGTGAGCAGCTTGAAAATTAAAGATGCAATTTTTGTAAAGTTTTCTATAAATCTTCTATAATAACCAATGAAACCAGAAAACTTCTAACACCTCATTGACAGATTGGAATTGATAATTTAGAAATAACTTCTACTTTAGATGTGTCCACTCTAATTCCATTTCCTGAAATATGGTGTCCTAGAAAAATTCTCTCAGTAAACATTATAAAACATTTTTCATGGCTTAATGAGTTATTTGCCTCTTTACATCTAGTGAGAACTTTTTCTAAATTTTCAAGAGCTTCGTTAAAATAATTTCCATAAACTGTAAAATTGTCCATATACACTTCCACACAATCATGAATAAGATCAGAAAATTTTCCTAATACTGCTCTTTGGAATGTTGCGGGAGCATTATGTAATCCAAAGGGAAGTACTCGGTAAGCATAAGTTCCCCATGGGAAGGTAAGGGTGGTTTTATCTTGGTCTTTTGGGGCTATTTGGATTTGGTTATACCCACTAAAACCATCTAAAAATTAAAAATATTTCTTTCCTGCCAATGTATCTAAAACTTGATCTATGAAAGGAAGTGGAAAGTGATCTTTTAAAGTGGATTTATTCAATTCTCTATAGTCAATACACACTCTCAATTTTCCATTCTTGTTAGGGACAATTACTAAGGGTGAAACCCACTGACTGTCTGATATTGGATAGATGAAATTGATATTCAACAATTTTTGTAGTTCTTCCTTAACAATCTCCCTTAAATTTGGATTCATTCTTCTTTCAAGTTGTCAAACTGGTTTGGAATTTTCTTCAACGTAGATATGATGTTTACAAGTATTAGGATCAATTCCTTTCGTGTCAGTATATTCCCATGCATAAGCAGATGAATGTTCTTGTAAAATCTTGATTAATTCATTCTTTTGAATTTCTTCCAAATTATTATTGATATTCAAAGTTTTTCCTCGAAATATTTCAATTGTAGAATTGCCAAATTTTTCCATAGAGTGCAAGGATAGTTGAGGGGATGATAAATATTCAATATTGTATTGTTCTTGAAAACTTTGACTAGATTCGCAATATAATGAAGATTTATTATTTTCCATTAAATTTAAAATTTGATCTTCTTCATCTAATTGTGAAGTAAAAAATATTGGTCTTATATCAAAGTCATCATTTATCCATTCTTCATTTTCAACCTCTACCGTTGTTTTTGTTGGTCGATATAGTGTGAATTTCTTTGTTGTACTTCCATCAGAAATGAACATATCACTAGATATACAACTTATGAAAGCATCGTTTGTAGCTAGCCACGGTCTTCTTAGAATCAATGGATGCCCTCCTAAGTTATTCTTGGGTGTTAAAATCATTAAATCAACAGGATATTCCCAAGAATTTAAGGATACATATATGTCTTCTAAGCCTTCTAAGTCTTCTTAGAATCAATGGATGCCCTCCGAAGTTATTCTTGGGTGTTAAAATCATAAAATCAACAGGATATTCACAAGAATCTAAGGATACATATATGTCTTCTAATACACCATCAGATTTGATTACAGATCTATCTGCCAATTGTAAAAGTGTAGGTGTATATTGAAGATTAGAAATTTTTAATTGATTCATAATTTGCCTGATTTTAGACTTTTGTGATCCATATTGATTTTGATAATTTCTTTCAGATTAATCACATCATGAGTTTTTGGTCGACATTTCAAACCATCTAATGTGGTTCATCATCAAGACAAAGGTGAAAAAAAAAAGTCATGATGTGATTAATCCAAAATAATTTATCAAAATGATTCATAGTTTGTTTGCCCATGATATTTATGGTTGCTCCTAGATCAATCAATGTATTTGGGATATCCATACCATTGATGTGTGTTTTCACAATGGGGCTTCCTAGATCAAGATATTTTTGAATTGTTGTTTTACCCATCATGATATCTACATTTTTTCCAACAAGTTGGATTCTTTTGATTTCTTTTCTCTTTCTTCCAGGTTTTTTTATGCTCAAGCCCCTAATTGTTTTTGCAAAAAATGATATTTCCTTAATAGCTTGAAGCAAAGGAATCTTTATGCAAAAATTCTTCAGTTCATCTAACACGTCATAATCAGGCAATAAAATTTGTTTCTCCACTCCATCAATTTTCAATCTTTCAGGGAAGGGTGGTTTTGAGACAGATACTGAAGTTTGTTCCATAATAGGGACTGAGTTATTTGGATATGTTGAAACAACTTACTTTTGAGTTTCTTCTTTTCTATCATTAAGAGACTTTTATTCTTCGGGGATATTTTCTTTTTCACTTTCCTGAATAACAACTGAGGGGGGTTATTTTTCTAATATTCTACTAGATCTAAGTCGAACATTATTTAGATATAGTGGAGTTATCATGTAAGTTTGAAAATTTTGTCCTTCCATATTGTAAACTGGTTGTGAATTTTTATTATTATTTGGATTTGGAAGTGGTTGGGCAAGCAATTGATTTGGTATCTGAGGAAATGGTAATGAGAGTTGTGTATTCAAAATGTGAGGTGGAGTTTGTTGAACAGGCTGAGGAAAATATTATGGAGGAAAAGTAGGATATGATTGTTTAAATTGTGGATATTGAGGATATTGAGGGAATTTTCCATAAGGATTTTATCATCCTTGTGACCAAGGTTGTGGCCAAGATTGCCAAGGCATTGGATCATTCCAATTACTTTGTGAATATTGTGCAAATGGTCGAGGATTAAAACCTTGAGTTGTATTTGGATGTGGATTCTGCCAAGGTCTTTTAGCAATAAAACATAGAGGGTCTACCTGATTTGGTACTCCTTATTCTTGATAAACAACTTTAAGACCTCGTATTGAGCGACATTCTTTTGTATCATGATTTTCCGCACAAACAACAAAAGTTTCTATACTTTTTAAATCAAGAGGACATTCTCTCAAGGCATGTTTCTTTCTGCACTTAGGACAGAAAATAGACAATGCAGCATTTTCAGCTTCTTGCTTGTTTTATAGCTTAAGGGTGTCAATTTGTTCACTAAGACTCCTTAAAATATATGTTTTAAAGTTATCAAGCAAATTTCCTAATTTTCCTCTACTTACTGTCCCGGTTGCGAATTTATTAATCCTTGATAGAAGAGGATCTCTTGGATTTTTCCCAGTTCTTTCTTTGCCTCTTGAAATGTGTATGCACAACTCACAAATTTCTCCTAGTTATCACTAAGAAATGTCTCCCTTACCCATTATATTGATAAGATCAATCCATTCATCTCTAATTGGTTTTAATAAGAGAGATTTCAAAGTTTCTTCATCTAGATTATTCATTTTTGCCTTTTTTACATTGTAAGCAAATCTTTCAACAAAATCTTCAAGATTTTCATCTTCCTTTTGTATCATTTTAAGACTTCATATTTAATGTTATGGGGCATACAGTAATCCTTATATTTCTCTAAGAATGTAGTTTTCATTTGTTCCCATGTTCTTATGGATTTTATTCCTAAACCCATAAACCATTTTAATGATGCATCCTTGAGGATTGCAGGGAATAATTTCAACTTTTGAGCATCATGTAGATAATCATACGATCTACACAAGACTTGAAATTCAAAGAAAAATGTCTCAGGATCTTTGCTCCTTAATCCATGAAAGTTTGGAAGGATAGAAGTTGAGATAATTTTCATTGTGATAGTTGTATCTTCATCATGGATTGGAAATCCAAAAGTTTTTGGATTTATATTCTCTCCTCTTCATCTTCCTCCATCTCTTCCACCTCCTCTTCCTTGTCTTCCTCCTCCTCTTCCTCCTCCAATTCTAGGTTGTTCACCATTCAAATTGTGTACCTCTCCTTCCCCTTCTCCAGCGATTGTAGATTCTTCAGAACTAATATAAGGTTCTGATTTTGGTTCTAAGATTAGGTTTTCAATATCATTTGGTTCTTCTATCAATGGTTTGAAGTAGGTGTCTTCTTCCTCTTCTTCAATAGGAACTTCCAACTCTTGAGCTAGAGGTTGTTCTCCAGTTGAAGATAGGAAAATTATTCTTGTTGTTGGGGATGTAGGACCCTCTTCAATTACAACTTCTATTGATAAAGTTGGTGAATCTTTAGGTTGGATTTCGAATCTTAATACCTCATGAAGTCTATGTTAGCCTGCTATGGATGGAATTTGGGTTTGTGTGGTGATGTGGCACTACGAGGTCGTGGTGGAGTGAGTGATGTTGTTGGAATTAAGCTCTTTCCTCTACCTACAAATCTACCCCTAGAGTCTCTTTCCCTATGCATATCATGTTTTGTTTTTTCTTTTTCTTTTTTAAAGAAATCAAGACTTCTACTTACACTTCCCCAGCAATGGCACCAAAATGTTTGTCAATTTAATTGTCTTTAAATTCATTACATAAAGTATCAACCGAAGTTGGTAAACTTGTGAAGTGAAAGTGCACTATATGTGCTAGAAGCCTTTTGAGTTTATTAAGATAATGACTGTGGGTGGTTTATTTTTAAGGATTTTCTTTGTTCATTTGTTCCTAATGAAAGCTAAAGGTTTACAATATAATCAATTCTTAAAAAGGAATGTAAGGTAAGCTATCATGATGTTCTTTAACTGACTACCGTTAGTTGCTATGTAAATGATAAAAACAGAGTTATCTAAACTAATGTTCTATAAAGACAATTACTTTTATTCTAAAAAGAATTACATATATTCAAATATTAAATTTATAAAGAAATCTAGATTAAGATCTACACACTGCAATTATCAATCTTTAATTGAAATAATAAAACAAAAGTAGAAAGAATATGATCTCAACAAATATATTTATTTATTAAAGGAAGGAGATTTATATATACAGTCCTAATTTAGAATGCGTGTAAATGAATTGAAATTGACAAAAAACAAATGGAAAATTGTAAACAAATAATTACAAAGCAATGAAACTACAATAATGCAATTCTGGAAAAAATAACGAAATTAACTAAATTGAATACTAAGCAAATGAATGAACCTCGATTGTCTGAAGGGTCCTTCCACAAAACAGCAGGTTTATAACTCTATCTCAATAATTGCGCATGATATTCATGAAAATACTTCTTCAACTAAAGAGGAACAAAGTCATGGAACTTCAAACTATCAATTACAAATTACATATACATATGTGTGTGTCCTGTTTCTGTTTACAGAGATATATATATAGCATTCGCGCCTAATAGTTTTGAGATTTTCATGCCTTAAAAACTTAAAGACAATCCTAATATAAATGTTAATCTGATAATGGAAACAATAATGCTTCTCAACGATTTTCTATTTGGAAAGCAAATCAGAGGGTCATAACTGAATTGAACTCTTTCTACTCGATTCATCCATGCGTTGACCCACTCCCTTGACTGCGCCATTGGTCAATTCCCTTGATTATTTGGCTTAGGCGAATAGGAGGAGATCAATTCCTATCTACCCATGTGCTTCTTTGCTTAGCTAGAACACTGGAACCAGGCAAACCATGGAGGTAGCTGCGGAATCATAAAACAGTTGCAAATTCGTGTTAATTCTATAGCTATTACAATCTTTAACTAAATAATAAGGCATATTAACAAGTATGAAAACTAAGACATCTGAGTACCTTACCATGTCAAAATCCCTTATTTTACTTTTTATTGGAGTTGATAGTAGCGATGAAAAGAGGAAAAATGGATGGAAAATGATGTCAAAAATAGAACAATCATGAGACTCTCAGACGCTTTAATGGAATTTTTGCACCTTTTTCCCACTACACTACTATTCGATGTACTATTTCTCTCGCTGCTAGCCAAGGATGGACACTTCGCCAGATGGATGTGAATATCACATTTCTACATGGAATTCTTAGGCAAGAAGCATGTGTTGAGCAACCAAAAGGATTTGAGGAGAGGGACAAGAAGACCCATGTGTGCAAGCTGAAGAAAGTGCTCTATGGATTGAAACAAGACCTCAGAGCTTGTTATGCCTACATTGATATTTACCTTATGAAGCTTGGATTTACGAGAAGCAATTTCAATCTGAATCTCTACTTTAAAGTCGTCCATGGTATGCCCCTAATTTTAGTGTTATATGTTGATTATTTATTCTTAACAAGTGGAGAGCCTCTTATTCTTGAGTCTAAGAGGGAGTTGGCCTCTGATTTTAAAATGAAAGACCTTGGTTTGATGCACTACTTCTTGGGCTTAGAGGTGTGGCAGAGACTTGATGAGATTTTCCTTTCTTAAGGGAAATATGTTGTCAAACTATTGGAGAGATTTTTTATGGTGGAATGCAATTCCATGGACACACCGATGGATATGAACTTAAAGAAGTTATATGGTGAAGTTGTGGGACCTGATCTAGAAAATCCCTCTGAGTACTGACAGTTGATTGGGGCAATAATTTTCTTAGTGAACACTCAACTGGACATGTGTTTTGTAGTTAACACTTTGAGTCAATTTATGACCTAGCCTCTACATGCACATTAGTTCTTCACTAAGCATGTGTTGAGATACTTGCATGGGACTATCAAACTAGACTAATATATAATATCGAGGATGTGAGACGACATGGATACATTTATATTGATAGTGCCAGAAATATTTTCAACAGGAATAGCACATCAAGGTGTTGTTTTAACCTGGGGTTTTCCATGATATCTTTGATGAGTAGGAAGAAGAAGTATTTTTCTCTTAGCATGGTTGAGGTTGAGTATATTGTTCCTAGCATGGCTAGTTGTGAGGAAGTATGGTTGAGGAATATGTTTGGAGATTTATTTAAGTAGGTATTGCATACAAAAGTGATATATTGTGATAACAAGAGTGGGATCTAAATTTCAGAGAATCTTTTGTTCCATGATAGGTCTAAGCACATTGAGATTATATCTCATTATATCTGGGATATGGTGTAGAGAGGAACCATAAGACTCCATCACATTTCGACAAGTGAGTAGATAACTAACATACTCACCAAGCCTTTCTTGAAAGGGAAGTTCTTGGTCTTCATAGAGTAGCTTGGACTAGTCGATGTGACCCTCCCACAAAAGGGTCACGGTTGATCGAGAACACTAAGCTATGAGCATAGCCCTTGTTTGAGCTCCCAAGGAAGGAATGGATCCAGAGAACTCCTGGGGTTAAGGAAACTCATTGACAATAGGATATGTGTGATCCTTACCTCTCATGGTAAGTGGTATCCTACCTATTATCACAGTAGGATGTGTTTGATCCTTGCCTATGGTAAGTGGTGTCTCCCCTACTGACGATTATAGCCCAGTATGCATCCTACCCATAAGATGGGCTTGTCAGGATCACCACCCATCTAGCCAATGGGTGAGGAGACTTGGATGTGTGTGTGATCCTTACAATTTATGGTAAGTGTTATCCTCCCCAAGTGATGGGATGCAGGTGTTCTACCACTTGATTCTTGAGGGTCAAGGTGGGAAGATTAGCGAACAATAGTATTTGTGTGATCCTTACCTCACACGGTAAGTGGTATCCTACCTATTGTCCTAAACAATAGGATATGTGTGATCCTTATCTCACAAGGTAAGCGATATCCTACCTATTAATGTCAGATATAGGGTGGTAAAGTGATCTCCCCTATGATGATTCTTCTTCTTCTGATCGAGAATGTTTAGTATATGAGCTGAGATGAGCAAATACGAGATATAATTTGATACATTGATGATGATGATGAGACATCTTAGATGATACCTATGTTGTAGTCAATAATTCCTTCCTAGCTATCAGGGAGTGTTGAAATTTGGTAGTTCAAGGACAAATTCCCTCCTTGGGAAACCCCTTCTCACCCTAAGAAGAGTTCTCTAGCCCTTGGAAGAATTTAATTTTCACATGGAAAAATTATTATTTTAATGATGGACCATGTCACATAAAAAAGTACAAGTCAGCCTGCAAGAGGAAATTCATCCACCATAACCACATATAAATACACCTAATGTGACATCACATCACATATCATTTCTTCCTTGGATGGTTCAATATAGTCTGAAAATTGCAGGTATGAGTTCACACATGCGAAGGAGAGAGAGGCAATTTGATTTGACTACATTGACTTTTCTATTTTGGCCTCTTTGACCAGCACTGACTTTGGAAGGTTTGACTTGTTTTGACTTATGTTTTGGATCTATTCTTGGAGGCAAAACATAGGATACAAAAGGCCGAAATTTTCTAAGAACTTTTTACCATCTTTTACTGTATGCCTGAGGAAATGTTGACCTCTAGGTTGACTTTGGAATTCACTGATTTTTGAGGAATTTTTTGTGATTGTTTTGACCAAATTTGACTAGGGGAAGGAGGTTTCATTCTTTGACTATTTGACCGAACTCTTCGAAGCATATTTTACCATTAACTAAAATCTAGTTATGTTTACATTGATTGTTGTTGACTTTGGCTGAAAATTTGCAGAATTGAAGTTTGATTGGATTTGAATTTCTTGCTCATATTTGACTGGATCTTGGTTGATTTGGTTGGTCAAAGATTTTACATCTCACTTATGTTGATGTACTTGGACTATGTATCTCTCTGTTGAAAATTTGATGACAATCTAATAAAAGAAGAATTTGGAAAGAGTTTCCCCCTTGTGGGGTTTTTCCCTAGTCTTTGACCAAATCTTTGTGTCTCTATGGTTCTTGGTTATATTCTATTGTGCATATGGTTTTATGTTCTATTTACAATTGCTTAATGTTATTGAAATATTGAAGATAATTGGATAAAGTTATTGCTATTGAAAGAAGAATTTTTATAAGTGATTATTATAGCATAGAACATTGAAAAATTAACACCCCCAACTGAATTCATTGCATTTCCCTATGTAGCTAACAATCAATTTGAGTCTGAAAAGATGAGACTCCCATGGAGGTTGTAGAGGTTGTAATAAGTATTCCTTGTCTCATGTGCCTGGAAGTATCCTCCTCCTGCTTCAATTTCCTTCCAGTAGGCCAATTCTTCCCTCATGGACAGCTTTTATTCCTTCCTATATTCCCCGGTTGGTAGCTAGATCATTAGATAGCGAAAGTTCATACCTATAAATCTGTATCCAAAAAAAAAATATGCACTTAATATAAATATGCACTCTCTCTAGTGCTACCGTTAGGTTGGTGGGATTTAATGGGTCCCTTTGTCGAATGTCCTCCTTGGCTTGTTTCCATTTTTCAGCACATTCTTCTAGGCTTCTTTCTCTAATAATTTAATATGTGCCTTACAATGTGTCTTCTTTCCTACTTTTAGCTATAAACTGTGCATGAGGGGGAGAGCAAGTCCATTGTTTGTGTATGTTAAGGACTTGTAAAATCCTATAAAACTCCCTCCTAACCCATAGGTTCCTATTGAGGTTTTTTCTCACAAACTTATGAGCATGTGCCCAATACATATGGTTGCTTAGGTTAGACACAAATGCTCTTAGTTAGATATCCCCCACAAAGTGGTTGAGGTTTCAAATTGGATCGTGGAACAACAAGACATTATATTGGTATAGTTCACATAGAAAGTTATTTTCCACATCAGTACATGCATATAAAGCCTTCAAAAGGTAGTTGATGAGGTGATCTCAAAAGGATATCCAATCATTATGGGTTTCCTTTGGAATAAAATAAGTTTCCTCTGCAAGAACATATTACAGTGTGTAGAGGGAGCCTTGCAGCTAAGTGTTGAATCCAATGACAATCCAAGTTGTATCTTCTCAATTTCCAATCTATTCACTTATTTATCTAGCTCAAACAATTTATTTTCTTATATCCTTGCTTCTTCCCATTTGATTCTATGGGTTTAATAGTACTCATCCTACTTCTCTCTCAATCCTCTAACAATTTGGTGATGTTATTTGATAGGTATCACCTCTTCTTCCTATGATGCTAACAATTGGTTCCACCTATCTTCTTTTGCTTTCATCCTCCTATTAGGGACATCTACTTGTATGGATTTTTCTTCCACTATTTTATCATCTGTCTGAGTAGATATCTCAATCAACGATAGGTTGTTTATTTGGTGTTTGTACAACCAATTCTTGAGCTTATTTTTTGTAGGGTTAGGCTATATATCTTACTTCAGGAAGAGGTTTCCTTACAGCAAGGCAGCCTGCTACCTGGGCAAGGTAGTCTAGTTTCTGAAAATATAGTTCCCCCTTGAGTTCATCTCTAAACAATTTAACATGGTATAAAGTTCCATGTTTTCATTCTCTGACATACTATTCTTCCTTAAAATGGATGCATATAAAGGCATGAAACAAGGAGTACTTACTACTATATGCCTCCTAATTTTGGATGTCTTCTTCAATTCTAGGGCAGTAGTGGACTCTTTTGTGGGCATCCTAGGAGTGGTAGCTTCTTCTTATTCTTCTTCTTCTTCTTCTTCTTTTGTGTAGAGATATATAATTACAGCAAGGCTTTCATATATAAATTTCCATGTTGTTTCTAGTGTTGCAACAAGGGTTTATGTCCCCATTTCTTCATCAAGTGCGGGCCAAGTGAAATATTGGCAATCACTCATAACTTATGTTGGTTATTGTGTATCAGGATGATGTCTTTCTTCAATTACCTTTGTTGGTTCTTGTGAAGCAACAAGGGTTTCTCTGTTTGTTACAATTCCTCCTTTTTTATGTTTACAACCTTGTTTATTCTTATGTAGTAGTAGGGATTTCTTCTTGTATCTATTGAGTTGCAACAATGGAGGTATACCTAGTCCTTTTCTTCTTTTGAATGGGTACATATATTGGCATATTTCTTGTTCATCTCAATCTCTTGGTCAAATGCATTCTCCCTGTTATCCTGATGTCATTGTCATGATTGTTGTCATCCTTATACAGATTTTCAGTAGAACCCTTAGGAATTTCTTCCTCAATTGGAATGTTAGGATATTCTATAACTAGCAAAGTTGCAGCCACGAATTTTTCAATTATGGCACAAGAGTTGTAGAACTTTTATTTTTTAAAGTTAAAACAACACTATCTAGAGATGGAGTTGCAACAATTGCATCTCCTTCAAGTGGAGTTGCAACAACTGCTATCTTTGTTGGTGCTCATGCTACTTTGACCCACAACCAACCTTCTCTGTGTAGTGTATCCTCAACCACAAATTTTATGATCTTGTGATGAGAGCAGGCATCCCAATGTCCTCCAAAATTTTTGCACAACCAAAGTCGTAATCTGCAATGTCCTCATAAGGAAAACTAAAATGTTAACTAGCATGCCATGTCACAAGGGGTCCAGTAATCTGAGATGTTGTAAATACATTACCTTATGGTGGCCTTCACAAGTTATATATCTCTACACTACTGTAGAAACATATTCATGTAGATCCGATAGTGATCATCTATCAAACCCATTCCCTTTACTGACCATGGCTTCTCCTAGATCTACAAATTTTTCCATAATCTCAAGTTTTCGCCCCTGATAACAATAAGATTACTCTCCCATCTGAGAAATTCTTGTTACTTTAGCCACAACATCCTTTATCACCTACAATACTATTCTTTCTATTATTGGACAAATCCATCTTGCATACAAGAGCGATCTACCTAGACTCAATGATCAAATATATAACAACCCAAAACAATGTATGCTATGTTTTCTCTCAAAGATACTTTAACAGCAATCACCTGATTAATGAAGTAAGTATTTTATCCTTGAGATCCCACTCCACTTGTTATCTCCTAAACTAGAACCTGTAGCAACAAAGATAGACAAAAGGGTCAAAGCATATTATGGATGAATAAGTTTAAACAAGTATTAATCAAAATATCAAGGAGTTCCAATATAATGAATGTGAATAATAAGAAAATCATGTGAGAAAAATAGTATATATTGTATTAAAAAATAAGAGGGAGATATTACAACCCAGGTCTTAATGTCATAAGTCTCATTCCACCATTCTCCAATCCTCCCTTTAGCATGACTAACCTTCACTTCAAAAACATGAATTCATAAGTTAGAAACCTCAAAAATCCAACCCCCTCCTCTTGGGCTTGCTTTGTGTTTATAGGAGAAGAGAAGAGTTTGTACATCCACTTCTGAAGGGGTGAGATCCACAATTGATGGGATGAGATCTTGGGGTAAGCCCAAAATCCCAATTCCATTAAAAAAACTCGAACCTGGGCCTGTGGGTTATGGCCCACAAGCCTAAACGGAAGCGTTTTAAAACATAGACATTGTTTATGCGGACCTTTATTAACATTGAGCCGTCCTTATAATCTATTAAAACAGCGTTCCATACATATGGTTGCACCTCCGAACAATGTCCGATGAAGCCTAGAAGTTCACTATGCCTAGGAATAGAATTATTCGCACTTAATTGAGCCATAGATATGACGGAAAAACAGTAAAAATGCACGGAAGCCCACTGTTCCGAGCATTAAGAAAAAGCCATAGCAGATGCAAGTCATATAACCAAAGAAAAAGGAGGTTTGCATGAAACCATTCATGTCTGATCATGCAAAATAATAATATAAGCAGTACCCAAAGATGAAGACACCAGTTGATTCCCCACATAAGACAGACCTCCACCACCACTCATGATCCTCGACTGCCAGCTGGAAGTATGTCAATGCAATGGTTATGAATGTTGTCACGATAATAAGGATAATGAAAACAATGAAGAGGATGTTGTATATTGTGTAAATTTTGTGACCCACACGCTTGCAAAAATATAGTATAGTTCAATGTATATTGCATTGTATGGCAAAAAGCCCGCCATAGCCATCTGAGGAATCGTTCCTCTGTACCAAGGCAAAAGTGGAATTTCTCTGGGATACTTTGTCGTGCGGCAAGGAGCCTGGAACTCAGACTTGGATGAGCTCGTGGATTAATCCCCGCAGACCATAAACAGATGAGCGATAAGAGCCGAATCACTTCAAGCAATTGCCAACACGCTAATCCTCATTTGCTCTTCATACATAACACTTAAACGATAATTAACTTATTTATAAAATACACACAAACATACACAACACTTGAACACGGTTATATATTATATAAAACAGTTACAAATTAAGGCCTTTCAGTGTTAGAAACGAGCTCACGCTCGACTACATCTTGCTCACTCACAATTTCCTCACAGAACTAATATATATCACATCGTATCACATTACATTTATATAAGAATTTTAGGAAGGATCAATCCTATCCTCTCCTGATTTTCTCCACAAAAGCTTCATGCATGCATGCTTTAAATCTGCTTTATCCTCTTTAAATCTATTTTTCTGCTTTAAATCGGCTTTAATTATGTTTTTCTTCCATGGCTTGCGTTCACTTGCTTTGGTGCTGGTTGCTCCCGCATCAACAATGACAGGAGATAGGATCCATAATGAGTGGGATAGGATCCATTAAATTGGAGATAATTCCCAGATAGGTGTCAACTCGACCTCATTCAGTTTCAAGAAGACTCTTGAACAAGGCTTTTAGAATTTACTTTTTATTTTTACCTATGTACAATTTTCATCACACTTTTTGGTCTAGCAAACTATGCTGATCATTGCATGTTTTCAATGGTTACAGGTGCAAAATGACACTTTGAAAATAGGAAAGGTGCAATGAGGGCTAAAATTAGGGTTTTTAGCAATGTAATCCAGGAATAACTCTTCTTCCATATTTGTAGGGGGATGCTTAAAAGGGTTCATCTAATAGCATGAGATATGGATTTAAGGTCTTTCGGAATTTATATATGAATACTAAAGTGATTTATCATGCGAAAGTTTGGATCGAAGACTAATTGGTTGGAGACCTACAAATCAGCAATCAAGGATTATAATACAATATCATCATGAGATCATCTCTGAGGTAGGCATTCCCATACTCAGTATAGTACCTAAACAACTCGTGGACCTAAGTATGGAAATGTGCAAATATTCGTCTGAACAAATCAAGGTCATGGTCACCAGATGTACATTGTTGATCCATGCTCTGATAGACTCAATATTAACATAGCCATAATAATACAGTGTGGATCTATACATTAGTCATGAAAACTCCCCGTGGCTTGGATGGATGAAACTGGATCCAAGGTCTTCATCACTACCACTCGATAGTATGTGTCTAACCATGTGAATGAAATGTGTCAAAGTCAAACATGGTAGACACCATCTTATTATTAGTCAATGATGAGGACCGTTAACATATGTGTGAGGAACCACCAATAATGTCAATGGTCCTAAATATACACTAGTACAATCTATGAATTACGAATAAATGATTTGAAGTTGAACACTCATAGAATCTTCCGATCAAAGGCCAATGATGTGAACATGACATCGAAATTGAGGAGACCTGCCATTAAGGCATGCAAGTTCCAAGGCACTAACGTGATTTTCTAAGTCAACTCCCTAGATAATGTGTTGATGTCGATAGGAAGTGATCTATCGCAGGAGGGCCTTGATGTATCCCCCCTCAACAACACGAAACAGGTATCAAGATTTTCAATAGGACAAAGAAAGTAATTCAGCACTGACTCAGGAATGCATGATGCAAAAAGGGGCTATATGTACTACAAAATATTTTCACTAAGGTTGAACTTCTCTTGAACATATTGGAAACACTATATGGAGTTGGCAACATTGACTCAATATGGGATCAAAAAACAGTATGAAGACTTTCAAGCAGGTGTGATCAACAGATAGGTAAGTGGATTTATGAACTCAATCAAATAAGAAAGTGGAGTGTCATGTTCAAGAGTGACTTACTGCCAAATACTGACTCTATGCATTGTTTTCCCAATTTTCCCCACCATTTATGGAAAGTACCTCTTTATTTTTAAACAAGATTGAGGAGGATAATATATGCATGTAGTATAACGTTATCCTTCAAATAAGTCCTTCGAAGTAATTTTAACGAACCCTAGGAAGGAGTGGTTCATTCTCATCATGATTGACAAGTCGTACACTATTTACGCTTTACGAATCTAGTGAAGGGGTAACTTGACTTTTTTTTCACATTTAGAGAGTTTGAAAAGGAGATAAAATGAAAACTCCATAGTGTTTTTTCGTAAATTTAGTCCCCGCAAGCCCGAAAAAGTGTAAAATAATATAAAGGACAACTCTTTTGACCATGGTTGATCAAAGTATACCTTTTTTGTGAATAGTCTACATAGTCTGTAAAAGGGGTAAATTTAGACTAGGTAGATGTTTCTTCATATACTTTAACGAGTTCAAAAGAAACTAGTTTATTCGACAATATTTTTCTAAAAAGAGCTTAAAGAGGACTACAAGGGGTCGCTTTTTCATAATTAGTTTAATGAGTCCAAAAATGTGATAAAAGTACACTCAGTAACTTATTATCATGTATTTATGAGCACGATAAGGAATAAAGTCAAGATAAGTTTCATTTTTACATAAGCTTCAAACAGAGAAAAAATTGTGCTTGAAATAGGTTTCATTTTTACACAAACTTCAAACAGAGAAAAAATATTATTGAGGTAGTCTTAATTTTTACACAAGCTTGAAATAGAAAAAAAACTATGCTTGAGATAGGTTCCCATGCCCCCAGCATGATGGTGGAGGCTAGTGACCTAATTATAGAATGATGACTAGAGGCATGTGCCCCCCAAGCTTCATTTGATCCACCCAAGTAGATTATTGGTTACTAATAAGTGAATGAAATGAAGGTTAATTTACGAGATCATGTGAGAGACTCGACTCAACATTAGATTTTGTCCATTAACATTTAAAGATTTCATCTAGAAGCATAACTTTCCTTTCTTAGATTAATTTCCTTAGGCATAAGATACAAAACCCCAAAACAACATAAAAACATACTCAACGAAGTAAAAAACAAGGTTAACTAAGCACATATTGTGCACCACACTTCATCGGTTTACTAACCCCGTTCGATAATTTATGTTAGCAATTTAAGACATTATATTGACTGAACATTTTGGCACCGTTGTTGGGGAAGTGTAATTAGGAAAACTTATTTCTTACATCTAAAAAAAAAATGATTAATAATTTCTCGAGTATGCTCTATTCTTTCGCCTTTTTGCGACCTTAAGATCAAAAAGGAAAATTGAATAAGCTAGCCATGAAATAAAATTTTACAATAAAATTTATAGATCTTAAAAAAAATGGCCAGGAGATCTAAATTCACTATTTAATCTAGAAATTTATTTAAAATTTGATCTCCAATTTCCAGATAAATTTGTTTCAAAATTTCTAAACTAAATACTTTAGTTTTTATTTTTAAATAAAAACTGAAAAAATAAGTAAATAAATAAACAATCATTTTTTTTATAAAAACACACAAAAAATTAAAAAAATAAACAATTAAAAACAAACAAAACAAATGCATAGAGAACACAAAACAAAAATCAAATAAAAAAGAACGTAAACGAATTTCATAATAAAAAATTAAAAAAAAAACACACACACACACACGACAACACTTTAAAAACTAAGATGCAAATAAAACAATCGTAAATAATTGTTGTGATTTTAAACAAATTGTTGCAAATGATGTCGGTGAAAACACATGAAGCTCTTGAACGAGCCAAGTTAGAAGCAGATTCCAATCTGTTGTTGTGATTAGGTCTTCATCAAAACCTGTCAATGAAAAATCTAATTGCACAAATCATCTGAACTTTAGTTCGATGGGAAAACGTTGATTTGTATATTAGAATGGTGAGAGACAGATTCATATTTTGTGCAAGCAAGATGAGTTTCATTTGACATAAAAGGTGTCATGGCATTTTAACAAATTCCAAAGTGTCATTTACCGGTCAGTTGCTCTAATTTTGTGGCAGAGAATTTGCATCAAGTGCCATGTTTGATTTGTTGGATTTGTTTGTTGGTTCTGTTTTTTCTCTATTTCTTATCAGTGATCACATTTGCTATCAAGGCCAACTCCAAAACACACGTTCAATGGAGCTTCAAACCCCCAGCCAGAGGGCTCTCTAAGGCCTTTGCGAGGGTGCACAAACCAGTTTGGATGCTCTTCTTTTACATCATCTACAGGAGTTGGTTTGTTTTTTTTTTTGTTCGGGATACATGGCATCATCTACAAGCAGGTTATCGAAGTTGTGGCTGCTCATAGCATTTGTGCAAGAATTTCCCAAGATGCTCATGAACCAGTAGGCATAACCAATAGCAAACCTGCAAATAAAAAAATAAAAAAATCCAACCACAGCAATCGATTTTTGTTGTCGGAACATAATAGAAAACGTAACTGTTTTGACACATGATTTTAAAATTCATTTTCTAAGCAAACCGAGGAAAACTTGAAAAAACTGAGACATGGGTTTTTTCGGAAACAGGGTGAGTTAAGTAACCCAAAAATGGTTTTCCGAATTTCATAACCGTTTGAGCAAATGTTATGGTTATTCAAACCCTTAGTTTCCAGATTACGTGAGAAAAACAGATTTTCGAATTTAATGCACAGTTGCGGCCATGATCCAATTTCTCTGATATTCAGGAGAAATATCTACAGCACAGATGATGATTTAATAATGGCTTGCAAAACAATTGGAAAATTATTTAGATGATTTTTGAACATTTGGCATTAATATTATTGGTGTATTTTCTATGAAGTTTTAACTTGCAGGACACAGCAAATCTTTGTGATGCCAATAATTTTACCGAGCACATTGCATGAAGTCATCTAACAATAGGGAGTTGATTTATTTTCCATGTTTATTTCTTAAAAATGGATTGTTATCAATATCATGAATTGGACCGAATATAACACTTTTGATTTTTCTTAATCTGTTTCATTTGACATTCAATTTTTACATAAGAATCAGAAAAAAATTAGCTATTTCTTTTTTAACACACTTATGTTCTTTGTGTCAAGTTTTTTTTGCAGGTTTAGGATGATTGAATGATCAACAAGGAGATTAAAATGTGATGACAATTGGTCTTCAAAAGACCAATATCATGAGAAACATAAGAACAAGTCCATGTCCATATTCATCAAAACCATTACTCTTCCTCCCTTTTGAATTATAAATCCAACCAAGCAATTTAAAGCAAGCCACAGTTATTTTTCCCAGCAAGAGTCAGTTGTTCATTTTTCTTCATTCACATACACTTTCCGTCTACTCCACAAATAAAAGAAAGAAGCTTACTTTCATGCTTATTGCCCATTGTCATTATTATTTTCCATTGTCATCTTCCATTTTCATTTTCCTTTTCTTATCCTTTTCATTTCGCAATTAAACCCTGCTTCAATGCAAATTATTGAGTCCATAGTCCTTTGAGTCTAAAATCCTTGCAAAAACACCTTGAGGCTTGCATGTCTTAATGGAAATTCCTCATGACGACTAACAATGGGAATACATCAATGTCCCTTGTTCATCAGATATTTTAGGTACTCGGCAACAACAAAATTATTCATACTTAGCAAGATGTGTTTGGGCATCTTGACTCTCATTGTCATCAATGGTGAGAGTTCTCGTGTTGACTAGTGGCATCCATTAATGGCCACTAAGTCAACAATTTCCTGTTATGTTCGACATCAGAACATCTATTCACATAGCAGGAATTGTGCCAATGAGTTTTGAAGATATGAAGACTATCATTTTCAGCATTTTGGAGCCAATGTAGAAGACATGCAGTTGTGGAATCAACTGATAGCTACAGAATCCCGTAACAGTTGTAGAAACAAATAAAAGTTGCAGAATCAGATAGCAGCAGCAGAATTAGCACCATTCTGCAGCAGATTCAGCAAGTTTTAATAAAAACAATAAAAAGTCATCTTGACTCTTTTCTCCATGACTTGTCCAGCCACTTGAAGAAGATTATAATCAGAATTTTGCAGCCACCACACATGCAGCTCATCCATTTCCAAAGGGTAAGTTAAGGTATGTCATTTTCTAACTTTTTACCATAAAATTCTCAGAAAAGCTAGAATGATAATTTTTGGAAAAAACATTTCTCTTCTCATAAAATTGTCAATACTATCAGTTAGGGGGGGATACATTCACATTTATATTTTTCCATATTCATACCACATTCAAAAGCCCACATACTTTCAAAAAATATTAACTATTACATTATTGTTATGAGCATACAAAGGCTTTTCAAAAGTACTGAAAAGATAATTGGATATAAACACAATCATGGTTGTCACACAAGAACCAACCATAATGCAATCCAATAAAGATATACTTTGCAATAATAATCAAATTATCATTATGCAAATTTCAAAGATCAAAAATGAATGCAACAACAAAATATAGTCGTAACACAATAACCAACCATGTTGCAATTCAACTAAAAGACTTTGCAGAAGTATGAAGTTATCAAATGATATCATGCAAAGTTAATCCAATGCTCAAGGGTCAAAAAGAATTAATATATTAAGATTGCACGAGGACATACAATAGCTTCAGTTGGGGGTTATGTTGGGCCTTGAAATTGTCATTCACTTCTATTAAATTTTCACTTATATTTCCATATTGTCACATTCACTCCACCTCCATTTCATTACATTTACCTTACCATTATCATTATTGGGTCACATTTATTTTTTTCCTAACTGTATTAATTCTTAGCATTTTGAAGTGAATCTATAGTTAAAAATTAGAAAATATTGTGCATATGCTTATACCTAACAAGTGGGATGAGATTGTTGATATGTGTAGGTCAAAAGGAAGCTTCCAAAAGACCCTTATGTGGCCTCCTAAGGCCAAATCAAATTTGAGTGGAGAAGATCATGGGATCATAAGGATATGTGTCTCATTTCCTATTTGTATTGAAACTCTAAAAAGATATGTGTCTTATCATTTCCTATTTTGATTGTAACTCTAGAGATATAGGGAGAGATTCATGGACTCTCATTAATTAGATAGTTTCTCATCTTTTTGTATAAATGCGGGAAGTTTTCTCCTATAATTTTATGTGTAAAGTTGGGGAAATGCTCATGTTTTGAATAAAGAAGAAGCCTTGCATTTGGAGCTTCTCAACTTTCCCTCCTCATAATTTTGGATTGGCCATCTACAATGTGTGAGATTTATTTGTTTTCATAAATTAAGATTAATTTGCTTTCATAGATTAAGATTTATTGCTTTCTTAATTATTGTGTAATCTTATGCTAATCAAAGCATCTCAAGAAAAGAATTTTCTCTTTTCCAAAATTGGATTGTGTTTAAAGCATTGGAGCATACAGTGATCTTAGTTTTCCATTACATGCTTTTACAATGCTTTCTTAGGATTAAGTTTTACATTCATTGTTTAATCTTATGTAGAGCATTTCAAGAAGGTAGTTCTTCCAAAATTGATTGCTTGAGGCATTTAGAATATACTGATTTAGTTTCCTTTCTCATGCTTTTATCATGCTTTTTAAATTAAATTTCTTATCTATTCTGTCATCTCATGTTCAGCATTTCAAGAAGGTAACCCTTCTGAAATTGATTGCTTAAAAACATTAGATTACACAGTCATTGTGTTGAAATATGCCAACAAGAATAATCCAATCTAATTTGTCCTTGAATTAAATTATGAATTAAAATCGAATTTAGTCTTAACAGCTACTTGGAAATAATTAATTAATCTATAGTAAATTAATTAGTTGGAGAAATTCAAGTTAGAAGTCTTTTTGAAGTCCTGCAAGAGTTATCCCTTAAATTAAGGATATAAGATTGAGTTATATTCGAGTTGTAATTAGTTAACTTATTTTACTAAGTTAAGTCCAGTTAAGTTAGTTCCAAACTGGTTGAGGAACTAATAGTGAGTTAACAGTTAGTTGATGCATTAATGCACTCAACTAGTGCTACTACAGTTAACTGAAGATTCCCTCATCAGAAACTCATGTGTGTCTATTCTGAGAAAGACCCAGTTGAGATAAATGTTCAAGGATAGTGTACTATCAGTTGCATGTGTTTTCTCATCGAGAAAACTCATGCATGCAGTCAAGGATTCATCCTTGAGGATTACGCAGTTTTGAAGGCTTGGTTTTCTACTTGGTAAAAGGCTAATCATCCACAAGGAACAACGCAAGGAAATAGGAGCTTGGAGGGCAGAGAGGAAGGTTGGAGAGAAGCCAAGATTGCCTATGAGCATCTCTAAGGATTGTACTGAGAGCTGGCTAGCTGTGAGAACTAAGGCTTTGTATAATTCCTATGTATTTCCACCATGTATGATAAATTATACAATAGTGTGGGGTTTTTATCTGAGGATTTCCCCAAAAGTATTTTCATGTGTATTGTGCCATTGGTTCTTCTTCTTCTGGTTATATTGTTCATCTTTATCTTTAAGCTTCCGCAAATTGATAATAGAAGTAGGTTATAGTATACTTATTTGATTTATATTTCATTATCGGGTTAACCTATCATAGATTTTCTACATGGTATTGGAGTTGTGAACAGTATACTGAGAAGAGAATTCGAAGTTTAAAGTTCGGGGTTGCAGGTGCAAATCGAATTCATATCATACTTCAAGGTTGGCCAATGGCGTTTTATGGCTTGAGACTCGAGTATGCCTTGGAAGGTAGCTCGAATTACATAGCATGGAAAGATAGAATGGAGGTTGTATTAGAAGACAATGGCTTGAAGGAATTCATTGATCAAGAAATCCCAAAGTCAGCTTCAACTGATGCACAAGAGTTGGCTGAGTGAAAGAAGTGTGTGGCGAAGGTGAGACGGATCATCCTTGAGGGAGTTCAAGACTATATTGTCTCTAGTATCCATGGGAAGGATACTCCATTTTCAATGTGTAGTACATTGAAGGACCTCTACCAGAATAGTAGCCACCAGAGGTAAATGGCGCTCAAGGATAAGCTTCGAAGAATCAAGATGGAGAAGGGCGATACTATTTCCACATATCTGAACAAGCTCACCACCTACAGAGATGAGCTTGGTAGTGTGGGAATAACTACTACCGATGATGATATGGTGATCTTCGCTCTCCTTGGCCTTCCAAAGAGTTGGAATAGCTACCAAGACTCTGTGAATGGAAGGGAGAAATTGTCGAATTGGGAACAATTGTGATCAGATCTTATGCACGAGGAGATCAGGAGGAGCACATGAGATGGTTCTTCATCCAAGAATGATGATGAAAAAAATCTGGCCTTAGCAAGTAAGGCAAGGAAAGGGAAGGGGAAGGATTCCCATTTCAAATCAAATTCTTCTCATCGAGGGAAGAAGGGTGACATGTCTAAAGTAAGATGCTTTAATTGTCACAAGATGGGATATTATGCAACTAATTTCCCATCAAAGAAGTCCAAGAAGGGATCCTCGGAAGGATCAGAAGGTGAGGCATTAGTCTCTCAGTTCGAAATGGACTTTACCCTCATCACATGCATGGTGTCATCGATGATGGGTTGTGTCTGGTATCTTGACAGTGGAGCCTCATTCCACATGGCCGGTGATAAAAAATTATTCAGTGCCTTGGAGGAGAAATACCTCAAGATGCGCATAGAGATGGGTGACGATGGAAGGTATAGTGTTTCAGGAGTGGGCACGGTTGTTTTTCAGAGGGAGCATGGAGCTCCTCTCACCTTGACATATGTGATGTATGTGCCTGGACTGAAGAAGAACTTGGTATCGGTCGTGATGTTGGAGGACAAAGGCTACGATGTTGTCTTTAGTAAAGGAAAGGCATTCCTAAGACACATAGCCACGAGTCAGACCAAGAGGATGGGGATTCGGGTGAATAATTTCTATAAACCAGAGATAGATGATTGTGCAGCATTGAGTACGAAAGCATAATTGGTGCAAAGCCAAGACATTGGCAAGTTGTGGCACAAGCGGTTGGGCCATTTGCATCATGGGGCTTTGAAGATAATGCAACAGATATCTATAGGACTTCCCAAAGGTAAACTTGAGCAAGTTGACACATGCAAATGTTGTACCTTGGGAAAGTACACCAAGTCTTCCTCTCATGATCGAGATAGTGGAGCTTAAGCTATCTTAGAGTGATTTCATATTGATTTGTGTGGAACATTATCGATGGCATCCACAGTGAAGCAAAGGTATTATGTGATTTTCATTGATGACTATTCTCGTAAATGTTGGATTTATTTCATGCAGAAGAAGGACCAAACTTTCACAAAGTTTTGTGAGTTCAAAGCTTGGTCGAGAAAGAGTCAGGGAAGAAGAACAAGGCCTTGAGAAGCAACAACAGTGGAGAATATGTCTCTCAAGAGTTTAAGGACTTTTGTGCAGCGAAGGAATTAAACGATAGTTGACAGCACCTCATAACCCATAGCAAAATGGGGTGGACGAGAGGAATAATAGAACTATTGTAGGGGCAGCACAGGCAATGTTGCATGACCAAGGCCTACCACTTCACTTGTGGGCTGAGGCATGCAACACAGTAGTCTATTTGCAGAATAGAATCCCGCATCACATACTTGGGATGAAGACACCAGAGGAAGCTTTCTCTGGTAAGAGACCAGATGTGGATCACTTCAGGATCTTTGGCTCATTGGTATATTGCCATGTGACAAAGTATGCACGGAAGAAACTTGAGCCAACAGCAGAGTTGGGGATATTTGTGGGGTACAATGATACACCTCACAACTAGCGGGTGTACTTTCTTACCAGTCAGAGGACAGTGGTTCGCAGAGATCTCAATTTTGATGAGAAGAAGGCCATGCAAGTTTCCCTTGAGAGGGAGCTCTAACTACAGGCTGTGGAGGAATTGTTGGTTCCTAAGGAGGAGGAGCCTCAGACTGATGTGGAGCAGTTGCATGCAGAGGTTCTAGGAGTGGAGACATCCACTCAAGAAAAGTCTTCCAGAGATGGATGGAAACACACAAGAGAAGCTGACAGATTGTTGGAGGATGTGAGAGAGAATGTGGGAGCACCATCTTCTCAGCGCAGATAGAGGAGGTCACCTGAGAGGTACACTGGATACATGGCCCTTGTGGGGAATGTGTTGAAACTGAGCCATCTTCCTTTGAGGAAGTAGTGCAGCAGTGGATTTGGGTTGATGCTATGGTGGAGGAGTATGACTCCATAGTTCGTAACAATGTTTGGGATGTGGTTCTGAGACTGGAGAATAAGTTAGTTGTGAGTTCTTGTTGGCTTTACAAGGTAAAGCAAATTGCTGATGGTAGTGTGGAGAAGCATAAGGCAAGATTTGTTGCCCATGGCTTTTCACAAGCGAGGAGGATCATGTTGTTGCAATATATTTCGATAGAGGAGCAAGATGCTGACATTTTGACAAAGGCATTGTCAAAGTGTAAATTTGAGTTCCATAGATACAGGATCGGGGTGGCAGATAATCCTTTCTTGTTGAGAGGGAGTGTTGAAATATGACAACAAGAATATTCCAATTTAATTTGTCCTTGAATTAAATTGTGAATTAAAATCGAATTTAGTCTTAATAGCTACTTGGAAATAATTAATTAATT
>APFE031151583.1:98217-153519 GCA_000404065.3 Pinus taeda
ATGCATATGGTATAAATCTATTACTAAGTGTAATCATAAATCCATTGAAACCAACATATCATCAAATCAATATAAATATGGCATGATAACTCATGTAGAAAAGCCCAAAGTGAATTCAAACACAATCAAATGGAGGATTAAGTGGGTGGGAGGTGGGAAAATATGATCTCAATTTGGGATAAAAGGAAGCCCTAGGAGAAGGAAAATAAGTCAATCTATAAGTGTGGGGCTTTCCCTCTAAGTATGCAATGGTGGAATGAATGATCATTCTCAAGAGCTCCCTATCACAATCAGCGTTCATAATATTATGCTTTGTGGATGCCACAAGGTTATGATGGGAGGAGAAAGGAGGATGAGGGAAGGAATGAAGTGAGTTTCTTAATGTGATGGTCACATCGGAGAGGGGTGGTTATGCAGTGATCATAATTCTGACAGTGTGTCAAAGGAGGTGAATTATATTTAATCAGGGGCTCTTTCTTGACACCATACTTAGAAGGGGGAAAGGGCCCATGGTCACTTGAGATCATATTACAAGGCGAGAGGGACTCACTTATAGATGATACAAAATGATGAACAGGAAGGGAAAGCGATGGAGAAGACGAGGTAATTTTATTCAACGAGATCCTTTTCCTAAAAATCAAATTCTAAAGGCCCAAGTGATTGAATATACACCTGGAATGATAAGGAAGGCAGGTAGAAGCAAGGGCCTTATCAATTCCATCATCATTAGTATCAAATATAAGGTCTTCCCAAAAATGAAAACCAATTACTACCAAATTCCCTCTTTCATGAAAGGAAAAATAATGATCCTCCTTCCCAAGGGTATTGATGGGTATGTCCACATGAATAATGCCTGGAAGATCAATCTCAACCTCATCTTCTTTGTCAGTGCCATAAATGCGATAAAATCAAATTGAGGACCAACAATTTCCCATTTCTCCTTTTCAATATGGAAATAATATCCAATATCAACTTCCAACGGGATAATGGGATCACCTTTCCCAAGGTTCTCAAAAGGAGAGTCATTAGGAGTAATATCCTTAAGAATGGTAGGGTTGGCCTCAACTTCATTATCCACATACTGGTCCTCCCTAAGCCGTGTGTTCTAAAAATCATCCCTTTCATCATGTGGACCCAAGGAGAACTCATCTTCTTTCACATCACTTAGGTTCTCCAGGTCCTCTCTGACTTCTTCATCTTTATTACTAAGCAAGCGAGACTTCTCTTCTTCCCTCTTCTCTTGGAGAAAAATAACTAAGATGTTTTTCACATGAGCTTGGTATAATACTTCTAGAAAGAGTGCCTTAGTATGGGTTTTTTATATTCACACTTCATTTTGTAGAGATTCTCCTCTAGGGTATATAAATGGAAGAATAATTTGTTAGCATTAGATTCCCTTACTAACCCCCTGCATGACCTACTCTATTCATCCAGTCTTTCTTGCAGGATTTCGAGGATTTCAAGATCAAACTCTTCGTTGTCCTTAGAGGAGATGTTTTCTACCTCATTGTTATTGGACCCTAATTCCATAACTGGTTTTTTCTCATCAACCTCACTTTCTTGATCATCTTAATCATGTAAATCCTCATTTGGTAATGAGTTATATTTTTCTTTGATATTTGACAAGGAATTGGATGCACCAGGATAATAGATAAGCTCAGAGAGGAGATAATCTATGGAGTTTTCTTCATTCTCTTTCCTTGTGCTTTGGAGGTTTGACCTACTCCTATTATAGAAATTGAGTACGGAGTCTTCGTTTTCATGCTCTATCAGATGATCACAAAGCTCAAACCACAAACCAAATATTTCCCACATGCCTTGGATTTATTCAGGGCTAAGGTCTTGGATATTTTCTTCATGAAAATCAGCCATTTTTCATGGTCTTGCATGTGATGCAAAAATTAAGTCACTAAGGTGAATTAAATTTTTTAGATAAATTCTTGCTTCACCTAACAAGAATTAACTTTGAAGTTCAATGAAGAACTAGGGATTCGTTTTTCCAATGGAGTTACCAAATGATATATCAATGATGTCGTAAGGGAAACACGAGACACGTCTCATTTCTCTGGCAATGACGCCAAAAATTTTACCGCTCAAACTAGAAAGGGTCCTAGGAGGGGATCCTATAGTGAACTACTACGTCAAGGGCAACAATGGAGGGATTTCCCACTATCACCTCAGCTAAGGCTCCCTGTTCTTTACAGACTTTCACTGATGGGAGGAGACCACTATAAGAGGAATCACAATAATGGAGTGTCGATGAGAGGACAAAGGGTGATACAAGCCTATTCGTAACATAGACTCAATTATGTGTCTTTCTTGATTGGAAAGCAAGGTGATAGGCTCTCTAGGAAGGGCTAAGAGGATTCTCGAGGATAAGATTTGGGAATGTGTCTTGTAAAGATGATTCCTAGACCTAGAAATCCTTATGGAGACTTGGTATTTGTGTGATATTTGTGGGGTTGGAGTTGTAAAGTTGTGGGACCACACAGGACCAAGTGGACCCAAAATTAGGTCAAGGGTATGGAGCTTATAAACCAAGGAGGGGCTTGACCTCATTAGGGAAGAGAAAAGGATCAAAGGAAAAAATTTCTTTCGAGATTTGGATGAAATGATCCTAATGAGGTCACTAAACCAAAATCGACCTAGGGCAAGAAATGATATCATGCCTGGGGATTTCTATATCTCGATATTCCACCATTGGAAGTACTTGAAATTTGGAGGACATCTTGAGAAAACTATAGTGTAGTAGTGGACTAATTTTCAAGTGTTTTGGATGGCTACAAATTATTTCATGTGATGCCCTAGGATAGCTTCTAGGGTTAGGCCTAGAATTGGTAGAAATGAAGAAAAGAAATGTTATTTTTACCACCAAAGGGATACAAGGATCAGTGCCTTATTGCTTGGGATTAAATAAGTCAAGATACACATAGATCATGAAATTACTTGAGCTAAGGAGCCCTAATTGACCTATTTCTATCCTCTCCAAGGGAAACAACTAGATCGATAGAGATCTATACTTTAGATTTGCAAAGGAGACAAAGTTTTGAGGTATTTAACCTTAGAGGTGCCTCTAGGAACATACGCCCAATCCCTCAAAGGTCAACACATGCATTTAATCACTTATTCAAGGTCCTATAAGAATTTCGCATTACATTTAACCCATACAAGAATAAAGATAACAACATGCATGTAGTTAACCAGTAAGACAACAAGAATAGCATCAAAATTTTGATTTAGATGAGAGAGAGAGTATATCCATTTATCAACTTTGCATTAGAGAAGCTCCAAATACAATAGTGAAATCCAAACATCATAGTGCATCAAGAAAAAAAATCCAAAAAATCATCCCAGCAAAAAGAGCAAAAATCTCATAAGAGATTCTATTCCAATCCAAATGATGATGAATGAGAGAGAATGCCTCTCTTATATTTATACAAACCTATAAGGTATTCCAATGGCCTAATTTTTTATAATAATGACCCTAAAGTAAAATAATGTGCATAATATCATCACTTTTGGTGACAATCCCACCAAATAGCTCAATAACATAATGATAAGCCTCTCAAGATGGAAGAATGATCAACATAATGAGTCGTTGGGCCATTGAGAAGGCCAAAATGAAGTCCAAAGTGTGTCATTATGAGAGAATGGACTCCAAACATAGAGGAAAAGGGGTTGGACCTTTGTTATCCAAGAAAATCCCTATGGTTCCCCCAAGTGGGTGTGGAGGGCACAAGGACATCCTCATGGGTATCCAAGTGGATAGAAAGTGCTTGTAAACCATATTTAAGGGCTTGAATAATAACATAGGCCCTCATCTGGACCCCGAATCATCTGCCAAGTGTCTGGTGCATCTGTGGAGTCAATTAGGCATGGTGAACTAGATGCATCATCCTCATCCCAAAGGTGGAACATGAGTAATCAATGAGTGGTATTCGAGATCCGTGAAGTACTCTCTACTGTGATGGAGGCCCATGGCTCGCAACGCTCATCCTACAAGTGCCAATGTGGCACTTTGGAGGGCTAGAACCCCATATAGGGAGACCAAGCCCCAAATGGAGACCCACCTACAATCTTGCATAAGATCCAATGTGTCCCCTTTGCCCTCCAATACAAAAAATCATTAGAATAATCAAGTAAAAGATCTTACAAGTCATGGAACCAATGGGGCACTTCATGGTGGCATGTTGTTCCATAGAGGGCATTAGCATGTACAAGTGTATCGAAGATCATTAAGGGGATAAAACAAGGACCCTCTTAGGTGGTTTCATCCTTTAAAAGGGGTGACATGTCCATGGTACATCCCTCAAGTGGTGGGTGGCAAATGATAAAGTAATGGAACAGAGTGGGGACCAGGGGAATCATCCACACAACATGTTATGGTACAAGGCTAGCTATAATAAGGGAAGCCCACACCTAGGTATATGAGTGTAGGAAGGAGAAAATCATGGTACATGAGTTACCCCTACCTTGGCTTTTCCACCCTTTTTCATAAGTATTTTGCCTTTAATTAATTTTTCTTCATAACTGCTCAAGGCTCCATGGGATGAAATCATGTTGTGTGGTATATAGCAGTGGATACCCCCTTAATGTGGGGCATTTGATCACCCACCAAGGGTTGGGACAATCATGGGTTTATTAATGATGGAGGGGGCTCAATTAGGGCCCATAAGAACCAGGGTGATGACCATGGATAAGAGCTAGAGATCATGTTTAGCATTTTCCCACATGCTAAATTTGTATGCCCCACCCATCTTTTGCATTTTATGGTAAAATTCCTATTGAGAGTGGCCAAACTATGCTTTTTATTTTCTTTTTAGCTGCATCAACCTCCAGGAATCATTCTAGGCCCGAACCAAGGTGTCGACAAGGGGAGAGGGAGGCTAACCCTATGTGGACCTAGTGGACACATGTGGACCTAAATGGGAAAAGAGATGAATGGGGCTAAAATGAGTGGAGGGGAGTGACGTATATGGTGTCGAGAAGTAGAACCACGCAACCAAAATTGGGGTTTCCCATGTAGTGTCAACCCTAAAGCTAATGGCAAGTAAAGGAGATCCCACCTAACTAGGATACAAGGTTGACCATGAAATTGGGAAATGGAGACAAGAGTAGAGACCTAGCCCACTCTTTCTGCTAAATCCCCCAAATAATCCATGCCCAAAAGTGCCCATGATAGGTGAGGAAATTACTCAACTATACCAATGAAAATCCATACCTTTAGGGTCGCGAGGCCCACCTTCAAACATACAATCATAATAAGTTGGCGAGGGACTGCATGGTTAGCTTAGGTGGTGGAGATAATGGCCCACCGAGATATCTGGTGGCTACAAGGGGTTGTTGGCAGCCGACTAAGGACAATCTAAGAGAAAATAATTCTCCTATATACACTACCCACAAGTTGTGGGTAACATCTGGATGCAACTGGGACATGAGCGCTCGAGGAGGTGCCTGAAGCTACTCGTACAAGAGGCCATGAGAACACCAACAATCTCTTGGTACCGTAGACCTATTAGCTGCACATATCAAAGACCAGGCACACAAGACAACATGTTTTTGTGGTGTCTTATGATCACCCATGCTTAGTATTAGGGCATAAAATCAACAGAAAAGTAAAGTTTATTTTAAATGCAATTTTAATCTAAATGTAACTAGTCTACAATGAAAAATATCAAATGATGTTAGTTTTAATGAGGGAAACAATGTGTAATGCATCCTACCTAACATGCATATGGTACAAAGATAATACTAAGTGTAATCATAAATTTAGTGCAACCAACATATCATCAAATCACTATAAATATGTCGGCCTATATGATTACTCATGTAGCAAATCCCAAAGTGAATGCAAACACAATCACATGGAGGATTAAGTGAGTGGGAGGTGGGAAAATATGATCTCCATTCGAGGTAAAAGGAAGCCCTAGGAAAAGGAAAATAATTCAATCTAGAAGTGTGGGGATTTCCCTCTAAGTATGCAATGGTGGAATTAAATGATCACTCTCAAGAGATCCTTATCACAATCATTGTTCATAATATAATGCTTTGTGGATGCCACAAGGTTATGATGGGAGGGGAAAGAAGGATGAGGGAAAGAAGGAGTGCGATAAGTGGGTTGCTCAATGTGATGGTCACATCGGAGAGGAGTGGTTATGGAGTGATCAAAATTCTGAGGGTGTGTCTGAGGAGGTGAAATATATTTAATGAGGGACTCTTCCTTGACACTATACTTAGAAGGGGGAAAGGGCCCATGGTCACTTGAGATCATATGACAGGGGGATAGGAACTCACTTATGTATGACTCAAAATGATTAATAAGAAGGGAAATCAATGGAGAAGGCCAAGTATTGTATTCAACGGGATCATTTTCCTAAAAATCAAATTCTAGAGTTCGAAATGATTTGAATATACTCCTGAAATGATAAGGAATGTAGTTAGGAGCAAGAGCCTTATCAATTCCATCATCATTAGTATCAAAGATAAGGTCTTCCCAGAAAGGAGAATTAATTACTTCCAACTTCCCTCTTCCATGCAACGGAAAATAATTATCCTCCTTCCCAAGGGTATCGATGGATATGTCATCATGAATAATGCTTGGAAAATCAATCTCAACCTCAAATTATTTGTTGGTGTCATAAATGGGAGCACAATAAAATTGAGTACCAACAATCTCCCATTTGTCCTTTTCAAAATGGAAATAATCTCCAATATCAACTTCTAAGGGGCTAATGGGATCATCCTTCCCAAGGTTCTCAAAAGGAGAGTCATTAGGAGTAATATCCTTGAGAACGGTAGGGTTAGCCTCAACTTCATCGTCCACAGACTCATCCTCCCTAACACATGCGTTCTCCAAATCATCCCTTTCATCATGTGGACCCAACGACAACTCATCTTCTTTCCCATCACTTAGAATCTCAAGGTCCTCTCTAACTTCTTCATCTTTATTACTAGGTAAGCGGGACTTCTCTTCTTCCCTCTTATCTTGGAGAATAATAGCCAAGGTTTTTGTCATGTGAGCTTGGTATAATACTTCTAGAAAGAGTGCCTTAGTAGGGTTTTATTTATATTAACACTTTGCTTTGTAGAGCTTCTCCTCTTGGGTATATAAAGGAAAGAATAATTTGTTAGCATTATATTCCTTACTAACCCTTGCATGACCTACTATATTCATCTACTCTTTCTTGCAGGATTTGGACGCTTTTAGGATCAAACTCTTCGTCATCCTTAGAGGAAATTTTTTTCACCTCATTGTTATTGGCCCATAATTCTATAACTGGTTTTTGCTCATCATCCTCACTTTCTTGATCATCTTGGTCATCCAAATCCTCATCTGGTAATGAACCATAATTTTCTTCGATCTCGTGAGACAAGGAATTGAATGCACCAGTATAATAGACAAGCTTAGAAAGGAGATAATCTGTGGGTCTTCTTCATACTCTTGCCTTATGTTGTGGAGGTTTGACTTGCTCCTGTTATCAAAATTAAGTATGGAGTCTTTGTGTTAATGCTCTATTAGATGATCACAAAGCTCACACCACAAATCCAATCTTTCATATGATTTTCTTCATCAAAATCAACCATTTTTCATGATCTTATGTATCATGCCAAGGTGGAGTCGCTAGTGTCAATTAAAACGCACGGATAGATGCTTTCTTCACCCAACAAACATTAATTTTGAAGTTAAATGAAGAAGTTGGGCTTAGTTCTTCCAAAGAAGTCGCCAAATGATATATCAATGATGTCATAAGGGAAACAAGACATATGTCTCATTTCCTCGGCAACTACGCCAAAAATTTTACTGCTCAAACTAGCAGGGGTCCCAGGATGGGATACTATAGGGAAACTACTAGGTCAAGGCCAATGATGGAGAGATAGCCCATTTTCATCTCAGTTAAGGCTCCCTACTCTTTACGGACTTTCACTGATGGGAGGAGACCCAATATAAGAGGAATCACAATAATGGATGTGCCAATGAGAGGATAAAGGGTGATTCCCAAGACCTATTAATAACAGAAACTCAATTATGTGGCTTTCTTGCTAGGAAAGCAAGGTGATAGGTTCTCTAGGAAGGGCTAAGAGAATTCTCGAGGCTAGGGTTTGGGAATGTATCTTGTAAAGAAGATTCCTAGGCATAGAAACCCTTATGGAGACTTGGTCTCTATGTGATCTTTGCAAAGTTGGAGTTGTAAAGTTACGGGACTACATGGGACCAAGTGGACCCAAAATTAGGTCAAGGGTATAGAGTTGATCAACCAAGGAGAGGCTTAACCTAATTAGGGAAGAGAAGAGGATCAAACGACAAATTTTATTTTGAGATTTGGATGCAATGATCCTAATGAGGTCCCTAACCCAAAATCAAATTGGGGAAAGTAATGGTCTTGTGGCTAGGGCTTGTTATATTTTGAGATTCCACCATCAGAATTGCTTGAAATTTGGAGGACTTTTATGAAAACTACAATGCAGTAGTCGACCAACTTTCAAGTGTTTTCGATAGCTACAATTGATTTTATGTGATGCCCTAGGAGACCTTCTAGGGTTGGGCCTAGAATTGGAAGAAACGAAGAAAAGAAATATTATTTTGACCACCAAAGGAATATGAGGATCAGTTCCTTATTTCTTGGGCTTAATGGAGTCAATATACACATAGATCATGAAATTTCGTGAGCTAAGGAGCCCTTATTGACCTTTTCTAGCCTCTCCAAGGGAAGCAACTAAACTAGTAGAGATATATACTTCAAATTTGTGAAGGAGACAAAGTTTCAAGGTATTTAACCTTAGAGGTGCCTCTAGGAACATTTTCCCAATCCCTCAAAGGTCAATGCATGCATTTAATCACTTATTTAAGGTCCTAGAAGAATTTTGCATTACATTTAACCCATATAAGAATAAAGATAACAACATACATGCATTTAACCAGTAAGATGACAAGAATAACATCAAAATCTAGAATTATATGAGAGAGAGAGGATATCCATTTATCAAATTCACATTAGAGAAGCTCCAAAGACAATAGTGAAATACATACATCATAGTGCATCAAGAGAAGCACTATGAAAAAGTGTGAAAATCTCGTAAGAGATATTAATCCAATCCAAGTGATGATGAATTATAGAGAATGCCTCTCTTCTATACAATCCTCTAAGGGATTCGAATGGACTAATGTGGACTAATAATGCCCCTAACATAAAATAATATGCATAATAAGAATACTTTTGGTGACAATCCCACCAAATAGCTTAACATCATAAAGATAAACCTCCCAAAACGGCAGAATGATCAACATAATGAGTCGTTGGGCCATTAAGAAGCCAAAAATAAGTCCAAAGTGTGTCATGATGAGAGAATGGACTCCAAACATAGTGGACGATGGGTTCGCCCCTTGTTATCTAATCCAATCCCTGTGGTGTCCCTTAGTGGGTGTTGAGGGCACAAGGACATCCTCATGGGTCTCCAAGTGGATCAAAAGTGATTATAAACCATCTTAAAGGGCTCGAATAATGAAATAGGCCCTCATTTGAAACTTTTCATCATCTATCAGGTGTGTGGTGCATCTGTGGAGTTGGTTGGTCATGGTGAACCAGGTGCATCATCCTCATCCCAACGGTGGAACACGAGCAATCAATGAATGGTATTGGTGATCCGTGAAGTACTCTCTACTATGGTGGAGGCCCATGGCTCTCAACGCCACCCTACAAGTGCCAATGTGGCCCTCTGGAGGGATAGGACCCCATATATGGAGACCAAGCCCCAACTGGAGACCCGCCTGGAATCCTTCATAATATCCAATGGGTCCCCTTTTCCCTTCAATACGAGAAATCATCATAATAATCACATAAAAGAGCTTACAATCCATGGAATCAATGGGGCACTTCATGGTGGCATGCCTTTTCATAGCGGGCTTTTGCATTTACAAGTGTCTCCAAGCTGAATAACGGGATTAACCAAGGACCCTAAATAATAAGCGGGTGACGTACCCATGGTACATCCCTCAAGTGGTAGGTGGAAAATGATAAATTAACGGAATAAAGTGGGGATTAGTGGAATCATCCATACCACATGTTATGGTACAAGGGTAGTTATAATAAGGGAAGCCCACACCTGGGTATATGAGTGTAGGAGGGAGAAAATCGTGGTGCATGAGTTATCCCGGCCTTCATTTCTCCACCATTCTTCATATGCCTCTTGCCTTTGATTTATTTTTCTTCATAACTGCTCACAACTCCAGGGGATGAGAGCATGTTGTGTGGTATATAGTAGTGGGTACCCCCTTAAGGTGGGGCAGCTCATTGCCCACTAGGGTATGGGGCAGTCATGGATTCCTTAATGATGGAGGGGGCTCATCTAGGACCCATAAGAACTAGGGTGATGACCATGGACAAGGGGTAGAGATCATGTTTGGCTTTTCCCACATGCTAAATTTGTATGCCTCGGCCATCTTTTGCATTGTGCGGTACATTTATTATTGAGAGTGACCAAACTATGATTTTTCTTTTCTTGCTCCAAACATTGTTCCAGGCACAACCGAAGGTGTGGACAAGGGGAGAGGGAGGCTAACCCTATGTGGAGCCAATGGACACATGTAGACCTAGATGGGAAAAGAGATGAAAGGGGCTAAAATAAGTATAGGGGAGTGATGTATATGGTGTCAAGAAGCGGGACCATGCAACCAAAATTGAGGTTTCCCATGTAGTGTCAACCCTAAAGCTAATGGCCAGTAAAGGAGATCCCATGGGACTAGGATACAAGGCTGACCACGAAATCGGGAAATGGTGACAAGAGTACAAACCTAGCCCACTGTTTCTATCGAATTCCCCCACCAATACATGCCCAAAAGTTCCCATGAGAAGTATGGAAAATTACTCAACTATACCAATGAAAATCTATACCATTGGGATCGAGAGGCCCACTTTCAAACATACAATCATAACAAGTGGGCGAGGAACTACATGGCTGGCTCAGGTGGCAAAGATAATGGCACATTGAGCTATCTGGTGGTTGTAAGGGGCTGCTGGCAGTCGACTGAGGACCATCTAAACAAAAAAAATAAAATAATAAAAATAATATACACACACACACACACACACACACACACACACACACACATATATATGTATGTATGTATATATACATACATAATACATACATACATATATATATGTGTGTGTGTGTAGCTATATATATATATAGATACACACACACACACACACACACACACATATATATGTATGTATGTATATATACATACGTAATACATACATACATATATATATGTGTGTGTGTGTGTGTAGCTATATATATATATATAGATACACACACACACACACACATATGTATGTATGTATGTATATATTATGTATGTATATACATACATACATACATAGATATATATATGTGTGTGTGTGTGTGTATATATATATAGCTACACACACACACACATATATATATCTATGTATGTATGTATATATACATACATACATATATGTGTGTGTGTGTGTGTGTGTGTGTGTGTGTATATATTAAATAAATTAATAAAAAATTAAAAAAAATCGTATATACACTACCCATAAGTGGTGGGTAACATCTGGCTCCAACTAGGACATGAGCTCTAGGGGAGGTGCGTGAAGCTTCTCAAATGGGAGGTCATGGGAACACCCACAATCTCTTGGTACTGAAAACTTGTTACTCACACATATCAAAGACTTGGAACATGGGGAAACATGTTTTTGTGGTGTCTTATGATCAGCCATGCTTAGTATTAGGCCATAAAACCAACTATATATAGATGAAGCTAGTCTACCATGAAAATATCAAATGATGTTAATTCTAATGAGGGAATCAATATGCAATGCATCCTACCTAACATGCATATGGTACAAAGCTAATACTAAGTGTAATCATAAACCTAGTGCAACCAACATATCATCAAATCAATAAAAATATGTTGGCCTATATGATTACTCATGTAGCAAATCCCAAAGCGAATGCAGACACAATTACATGGAGGATGAAGCAGGTGGTAGGTGGGAAAATATGATCCCCATTCGAGGTAAAAGGAAACACAAGGATAAGGAAAATAAATCACTCTTGAAGTGTGGGGCTTTCCCTCTAAGTATATAATGGTGGAATGAATGATCACTCTCAAGAGCTCCCTATCACAATCATTTTTAATAATGTTATGCTTTGTGGATGCCACAAGTTTATGATGGGAGGGGAAAGGAGGATGAGGGAAGGAAGGAGTGTGATAAGTGGGTTGCTCAATGTGATGGTAACATCGGAGAGGATGTTTGTGGAGTGATCATAATTTTGAGGGTGTTTCTGAGGAGATGAAATATATTTAATGAGGATCTCTTCCTTTACACTATACTTAGAAGGGGAAAGGGCTCATGGTCACTTGAGATCATATGACAAGGGGATAGGGACTTACTTATGGATGACTTAAAATGATGAACAAGAAGGGACAACAATGGATAAGGCAAAGTATTTTATTCAACGGGGATCCTTTTCCTGAAAATAAAATTCTAGAGGCCCAAGTGGTTTGAATATACTCCCAGAATGATAAGGAAGGCGGGTAGGAGCAAGGGCCTTATCAATTCCATCATCATTAGTATTAAAGGTAAGGTCTTCCCAAAAAGGAGAATCAATTTCTTCCAATACCCCTCTTTCATGCAAGGGAAAATAATAATCCTCCTTCCCAAGGGTATCAATGGGTATGTCATAATGAATAATTCCTGAAAGATCAATCTCAATCTCATCTTCTTTTTTGGTTTCATAAATGGGAGCACAATCAAATTGAGGACCAACAATCTCCAATTTCTCCTTTTCAATATGGAAATAATCTCCAATATCAACTTCCAAGGGGCTAATGGGGTCACCTTTCCCAATGTTCTCAAAATGAGAGTTATTAGGAGTAATATCCTTGAGAATGGTAGGGTTAGCCTCAACTTCAATGTCCACAGACTCATCGTCCCTAACACATGTGTTCTCGAAATCATCCCTTTCAGTATGTGGACCCAATGAGAACTCATCTTCATTCCCATCACTTAAATTCTTACTTTCCTCTCTAAATTCTTTATCTTTATTACTAGGCAAGCGATACTTCTCTTCTTCTGCCTTCTCTTGGAGAACAATAGCTAAGGTGTTTGTCACATGAGCTTGGTATAATACTTCTAGAAAGAGTGCCTTAGTAGGGTTTTCTTTATATTCACACTTAATTTTGTCGAGCTTCTCCTCTTGGGTATATAAATGGAAGAATAAGTTGTTAGCATTATATTCCCTTACTAACCCCCTGCATGACCTACTATATTCGTCCACTATTTCTTGCAGGATCTGGAGACTTTCAGTACCAAATTCTTTGTCATCCTTAGAGGAGATCTCTTCCACCTCATTGCTATTGGACCCTAGTTCCTTAACTTAGTTTTGCTCATCATCCTCAATTTCTTGATCATCTCGGTCATCCAAAACCTCATGCGGTAATGAGCCATATTTTTCTTCGATCTTGTGAGACAAGGAATTGAATGCACCGGTATAATAGACAAGTTCAGAGAGGACATAATATGTGGGGTTTTCTTCATACTCTTGCCTTATGATGTGGAGGTTTGACCTGCTCCTCTTAAAGAAATTGAGTATGGAGTCTTTGTTTTCATGCTCTATCAAATGATCACAACACTGAGATGACCAATCCAATATTTCCTACAGGACTTGGATTTCTTTGGGGCTAAGGTCATGGATATTTTATTCATCAAAATCAACCATTTTTCATGATCTTGCATATGATTCCAAGATGGATTTGTTAGAGCGAATTAAAATGCCTAGATAGATGCTTGCTTCACCCAACAAGCTTTAACTTTGAAGTTCAATGAAGAACTAGGGATTCATTCTTCCAATGGAATCGCCAAATGATATATCAATGATGTCGTAAGGGAAACAAGACACATCACTCATTTCCCCAGCAACGACACCAAAAATGTTACCACTCAAACTAGCAGGGGTCCCACGAAGGGATCTGATAGGGAAACGATGGAGCGATAACCCACTGTCACCGCATCTAAGGCTCCCTACTCTTTACGGACTTTCACCAATGGGAGGAGACCCGTTATAAGAGGTATTTCAATAATGGATGGGTCAATGAGGGGATAAAGGGTGATTCCGAAGTCGTGTTCGTAAGAGAGACTCGATTATGTGGCTTTCTTTCTTGGAAAGCAAGTTGATAGGCTCTCTAAGAAGGGCTGAGAGGATTCTCGAGGCTAGGGTTTGGGAATATATATTGTAAAGATGATTCCTAGGCCTAGAAATCCTTATGGAGACTTGGCCTTTATGTCATCTTTGCGGAGTTGGAGTTGTAAAGTTACGGGACCACAAAAGACCAGGTGGACCCAAAATTAGGTCAAGAGTACGAAGTTAATCAACCAAGGAGGGCCTTGACCTAATTAGGGAAGAGAAGAGGATCAAAGGAAAAATTTTCTTTTGAGATTTGGATGCAATGATTCTAATGAGGTCTCTAACCCAAAATCGACTTAGGGCAAGAAATGGTCTTGTAGCGAGGGCTTCCCATATCTCGAGTTTCCACCATCAGAATTGCTTGAAATTTGTAGTACCTCTTGAGGTAACTACAACGTAGTAGTGGACCAATTTTCAATGGTTTTGGATGGCTTTAAATGATTTTGTGTGATGCCCTAGGATACCTTCCGGGGTTAGGCCTAGAAGTGGAGGATACGAAGAAAAGAAATGTTATTTTGACCACCAAAGGGATACGAGGATTAGTTCCTTATTGCTTGGGGTTAATGGAGTAAAGATATAGATAGATCATGAAATTTTGTGAGCTAAGGAGCCCTAATTGACCTTTGTCAGCCTCTCCAAGGGCAACAACTAGATCAATAAAGATTTATACTTCAAATTTGCGAAGGAGACAAAGTTTCAAATATTTAACCTAAGAGGTGCCTCTAGGAACATTCGTCCAATCCCTCAAAGGTTAACACATGCATTTAATCACGTATTCAAGGTCCCAAAAAAATTTGCATTACATTTAACCCATAAAAGAATAAGGATAACAACATACATGTAGTTAACCAGTAAGATAACAAGAATAGCATCAAAATTTCGACTTACATGAGAAAGAGAGTATATCCATTTATCAACTTTGCATTAGAGAAGCTCCAAAGTCAATAGTGAAATGCAAACATCATAGTGCATTAAGAAAAGCTCCAAAAACTCATCCCAGCAAAAAGTGCGATAATCTCATAAGAGATACTAATCCAATCCAAGTGATGATGAATGAGAGAGAATGCCTCTCTTCTATTTATACAATCCTCTAAGGGATTAGAATGGCCTAATTTGGACTAATAATGCCCTTAAAATAAAATAATGTGCGTAATAACAATACTTTTGGTGACAAGCCCACCAAATAGCTCAATAACATAAAGATAAGCCTCTAAAGAGGGTATAATGATCAACATAATGAGTTGTTGGGCCATTAAGAAGGCCACATGAAGTCCAAAGTGTGCCATGATGAAAGAATGGATTCCAAACATAGTGGACAAGGGGTTGGCCCCTTTTTATCCAATCAAATCCCTGTGGTTCCCCCAAGTGGGTGTGGAGGGCACAAGGACATCCTCATGGGTCTCCAAGTGGATCAAAAGTGCTTGTAAACCATCTGTAAGGGCTCGGATAATGACATAGGCCCTCATCTGGACCCCGAATCATCTGCCAAGTATGTGGTGCATCTATGTAGTCGGCTAGGCATGGTGAGCCCATCCTCATCCCAAAGGTAGAACACGAGCAATCCAGACTGGTACTAGGGATCCATGAAGTACTTTTTCCTATGGTGGAGGACCATGGCTTTCAACGCTCACCTTACAAGTGCCAACGTGGCCTTCTCAAGGGCTAGGACCCCGTATAGGGAGACCAGACCCCAAATGGAGACCCACCTACAATCTTGCATAAGATCCAATGCATCTCCTGATCCGAATTTAAATGGGAACGCAACGAATTAAAGAGATAACCATAAATACAGATATGCAGTGGAAATAACACTTCATTTCATTACTGTAAAATATTGAAATATGCTTACAAAAAAAAATGGAAATAAAGCAGCAAGGGTGATGGTAGCTTATCTCTGAGAAGAGATGTGGCGGCTACATGCGTATGAATTGTGTTATAATGAAGCTCGAAGGCCTATTTATTATTGAGAAACAATGGAAAACCCTAAACATCCAAAAATTTAACCCTAGAAGATGAAACGCCAAAATGTGGGCCCCGTTTGAGTAAATTGGTACATCAACTTCTCGGGGTCGTAACTTTGGCATACAATCTTCGTTTGACGTGCACAATATCTCGTTAGAAATATCTATTCGAGAATTACAACTTTTGGAAGAGAAACATCGGTCCATGGACCCATGTTGCTCCCAGTTTTCCCAAAAAAGCGTCATCTAAGGCCTCAAAACAGCTCCGGAAGTTCAGGACCCGAAAAAACTGCTAAAAATAGTAAATTGTGTTGTAATTAAGGAAATTGAAAAGTTGAAAGAAACAATGGTGGGGGTCCAAGTAGACTTGGCAGGTGGCCACCAATATCCGCCTGGATCATTCCTCCCCCCTAGGAACCAATGGTCCCCATTTCATTGAGTTCCTCCATGAGATGAGGAAACTTCTGTTGAACTTGGTCCCTGGTGAGCCACTTGCCCTGGTGAAGGAGTTGGCCGCTTTGACAATTCGATACAGTTGGATATTTTGCTGGCGAGTGTGCTTGATCTGTGTGTCCATGATCCAATCAGTTGTAGCTTGTTCCATGCAATCTAGATTTAACTCTATGGGTGTGAGTTGTTCTGCAATGTCGGATGTGTCTAGTAATGGTGGAAAGTATGGTTGAATGCAGTCCACATTGAACATTGGGTGCAAGCCAAGGAATGGGGGAATGCTGAGCTCAAATGCATTATCTCCCACAACCTTGGTAATGGTGTAAGGACCATATCATAGTGGTCTAAGTTTCCGATAGGCTCCGGTAAGGCGTTCCATTTGCAAATGCAACCAGACTTTGTCGCCCACCTGAAACTTGTGTGGCACCCGATGTTAATCGTGTCGCTGCTTGTACTTGGCATTTGATTTCTCCAGAATGTCATGGACCTGCTCATGAATATGTTGGATGTTCTCAATGAAGTAGTTTGCCTCATCTATTTCAGATTGGACGTGAGCCGAATCTACATGAGTAGCTGTAAATGGCATGGCCACATCAATGGGACATAGTGGCTAGAATCCCAAGCCCACTTAAAAAGGGTTGTGGCCAGTTGAGCTGTGGAGAGCCCGGTTGTAGCTATGTTGAACATAGGGGAGGCTCTCATCCCATGTGCGTGAATGCTTTGAGTTGTACATGCGTAGAATGTGTATGATCATCATGTTCACAACCTCTATCTAGCCATCAGTTTGAGGATGGAAGGTGTTGAGCTAATTTATTGACTAAATTAACACAAGTATTTAATTATCAATCCGTGTTTGTGAAACTTGGAGGCAAATCCACTGTATATGGACATCAGATATAATCAAGTTTAGAAGATAAAATTTGAAGAATTAAGAAAGTACATATTATAAATATAAACCTATTTTAACAATTTCTACTTCATTTATATAATATATGAGGGAAGAGGCTCCTAACTTAGGAGAACTATGTTGTCCTTCCCTACAATACTAATTTCATAAAGATAAATCTAAGAGCACTAATTAAAAATGGATTATGATGCAGAAGATGTAAAAGAAGAGGCTTCTAACTAAGGATGTCCAGATTGTCCTTCTTCACAATCCTACTATATCACAACCACCATTACTTCAAACTAGAAATGCAGAAATAACTTCAAATGAGAAATGGAGAATGAAATTAAGTTTTAGTTCAAGATCAAAGAGAAGGAGAATTTAACTTAAATTCCTTTGTGTCCCTTCATATGTAGATTAGAATTAAACCAATATTCATTCAGCAATCATCACACATCTAAATACATTTGAAACAAAAACTAGTCTATGAAAACTATGAAAATTGAACCAAGAAGTGTACTTAGCTTGGTGTGGGGGCCCTCCACCCTTGCCTTGCACACTTGAAGAAATCTCAGCTACAACAACTTTAGTAAATCAACCAAGCATGAACAACAAATTGGAATGAAACAAGTTCTTCAATTAGCTCCCAACTCAAATTATACAACAGTTACATACAAATTCCATTCCTTCCAAAAGCCATCAAAGTCTTGGCTTTAAATAGAAGATCATGAAACAAACTGATCTAAATATATCTCTAACAATCATATCTACTCATATCCACCTATCTAAGTCGAACTCCATCCAATTCATCCTAAGAAATATGGTCAATCCCATAAAATCATCAAAACTTGCCCTATTTCCTAGGGATTTTCTGGTGACTAGTCATGCTTGACCAGCCTTGACCGGGCCTAATAAAGCTTGTTCTGGCCGAACCAAGTGGAGTTAGCTTAGTCCTAGTTCCCAAGCTTTCCATCCATGCATCCAACTCGAGCCCAAGTGTCCTGCAAATATGTCATCCACATAGCTATTACGGGAATTTCTGATTCAGTCCAAAATTGCACTTGAAACTCAATTTTCATAAAAACTTCTAGAAATTGAAAAATTAAAATTAAACACCTGAATATGCATAAAATACATCAAAATGAGATGGATGTGATGGAAAATGGATGGAAAATATAAGGATCAAGTAATTTTTCTTAAGCAAAAATAGACCAAAACCGAGGGCCAACATCTCCCCCTTGCTGATCTTCAAGCATGTCTTCATGCTTGTTTCTTTCTTTTGACTTTTACTTCTCTATGTTGACCGATCTGTTGATGTACCTGTGGCTCCGTCCCTTGAAGATGAAGCTTCGTCTAAAGCTACCTGTAAAAAGGATATCTATGCCTTCAACTTTTTAAAATCAAAACCATACTTGTTTCAAAAACCGAATTTTAATCCTCCCTGCTTTTAATTAACACCATACTTGCAAATCAAATCTTATTCTTCCTTCAGAGATCTTAACAAACTCTTCTCTGAGAAAAGCATTCTCAAATCAATATTCTTTAATTCTGGACTCTAACCCACTGAAACAAGGACTTTCAAAAATCATTATGATTCATCAAAGAGAGAAGTTGTTGCTTAATGACTAGAGTCCCTCCTTTTCACAGAATGTCATATACTGATCTACATCCAACAATGATTCCATATTTGCAGCATTATTCATGTTTTTTTCAATCCATCCACCATCATATGGTCTTCAATTAACCAAACCAGGAGAGCCATTAAGCTCAAAGTTGACTTCAACATTTTTTCCAGGCAATTTACAAAATAGAGGTTGAAAGAACCATAAAAATATCCCAAATAAAAATGAATTTGAGAAAACTGCCCGCCATGAGCCTAATTAGGCTCATTTTGAAGAAAATCCATGTTTTCATTTTTCAAATTTCATTCTAGTCTGCTTCAAAAAAACAACGAAAAATAATGGCTTCTTAGCAATTTCGAATTTTTTAGAAGATATGGTCTTTGATTCCTTATCTTTTACCTCCACTGGCAGTTGACTTGTTTCCTTCTATCTTTGACTGCACAGGTGTTTGCTGCTTCTTGAGAAATCAAAATCTTAGAGTAAATTGATTTTTTCTTTACCAGCAATCCATCTCTAGCAATGAAATCAATTTTTCTTTGCCTTAAATTTATGTATTATGTCTGTTTATCCATGGATATATCATGGCAAATGGCTTACCTGGTCTTTGAAAAAAAAAAAATTTCTTCTTCTTTTGAAAACATGTTCAATCTTCCTCCGTTCTGGTTTTAAAAGGGAGACCTCTGCGTTTTTTTTTAAATTGATCTGGAAGAATTTCACTGTGTGAGAGATCAAAAAAAAAAAATATTAGCACCATTCCATTGCTCAGAAACTCATGTTTCAATTCCTGTCTTCTGAAGCTCTGTTTTGAGAAAAATGTGCTCGCCGTGTCAGAGAAAAAAAATGATATAAAAGTTGCGCTCATTATGCTTAGAAAATGCTCATTGTGTATATAACAGAACTCTCATATTGCTCAAGGACCAATATCAAACACTACATCAACATATGACAGTTAATGTAATTTTGGCTTTGTGTATTCAAATCTAAATCCAAATCTTCAAACATAAGCGCACACTTTGTTTTTAAAGACCCATTCCTTCATTCATCAAAGCTGAAACTTGACTATTTGATGCATGTACAGGTGTATTTTTAGGCTCAGCGAACTACATGTTTTCAAAACTTCACTCATTCATTATTTCAACATGCAATCAATCATAATAAACACTCTGTTTTGTGGAGAACCGAGATCTTTCAGTCATGATTTATTTTGATTTTTTTTCACCTTACAGCTAACAACGCATTCCCCGTGCCTTATTTGTGCAAGAAAACTCACTGGCTGTGATGAACTATCATGATTCCTCTGCAATATGGCTCAATTAACCTGCATTTTCCACTGTTAAACTGCATTTAAACACCCTACGGATTTACTGATGGAAGAGTGGCAATGAATGACGACAATGACACATCTTAGCAGCATTATCTTATAACTGATGTTTTCATTAAAAAAATATCTCGAGATTTCCTCAAAAATATTAATGAAAATGAAATAAGCATGAGGAAATTGTGAGATCACCTGATATTCGATTAATAACAACAAAACTTGTAGAAATTTCTGGGAAATGGTTGTGGCAGCGTGTATCTCAAAATCTACAGGTGGCCAGCGTGTATCTATTGTGATAAATCCTTAATTGAAGTGGCATTTTCCATAGTATGACACCTCTTTAATAAAATTTGGAGTTTAAATATCCTCGTAATCCTCTAACTGTTGATAACTTGATGGGATTGACTCTTTCCTGCCACTTGTGAAACGCTTGGAATTTTTCAAAAAAAATGATCAGCTTGGCGTAGAGAAAATATCGGTCTCTAACTTCATCATTTAAATCAATTTATTTCCCTTTATTTATTCACACAATCCTTTAATTTCTTCACCCCATTCCACGTTATTCTCCATAGCACAGTGATTCCTCCACACAGGGTTTCTTTTTGCGTTTGTTAGGTAGACTTCTTCGCAATTTTCTTATTTCCACAGCTCAAAGTCTCACAATTTTTACAATAGATATCCTTCTACAGCCTGGAGTATCCTCTACGACTAATCAACACTGCTCCACAACTCACATCGTTTCATAACTGCGTAATTTTTTAAGTTTCGGAACTGTAGACTTCTCTTCGAAAATTTGACCGTTTTGTTATTTGGTTGCCGTCCTTTTGACTAATATGTCGTGTATAGTTTCCATTGGACTGTTGAATAGAGCTGTTTATTATGTGTTGTCGCCACCATCCGGTTTATTATTTGCATTCATATTTGAAGCCATCCTTCTATCTTGTCGTGGCTGTCATATGTACATTACCTTGATACCATATCGATTGCATGATCCATGATTTTGTTTTACACCTTTGCCAATACCTACAGCTGCTTGCATTCATCATTCATCACTTCTCATTGGGTTTGCAATGCATTACCACTGGTTTACCATAATAAGCGTATTATCATAAGGCTTGGTATAATAACCTTGCACCATCACATTATATTACCATTTCAATAGTATTACTTTTCATAGGGCAGTATTATAATTTACACCATCGTATCATATTACCATTTAATACATGAATTATTTTGTATGTTTTCTCATAATGCACACATCCCATATGTTCAGTAATATATCTATTTAATTTTAAATGACCATTTAGGTCATGTTTAAAATTATTTCCCATAATACTAATGTTTTATTTGTGGTGCAGGTTTCAACTTATTAAATCCTCACTTTGATCCCTTTTGCTTTATGGAAAAATACTTAGGGTTAGGGTTATGAAATGAATATGGAATATAGAAAATAAATATAGGTAAATGTAGAATAATATTTTGTTATGAGATGGAATGAATATGAAATGAATATAGGATTAGATCTAAGATAATGGGTATAGGATGAGGAAAATGTAATGAATATGCATTCAGGTATTAACTCAATTTTAACAAAGTCTAAAAATTTCTACAAAAATTTGAATTTACAAGAGCAAAATTGTGCACTTACTATTCTTGTACTTCCCTGATAGTATTGGATGAATTTTGTTGTTCTTTAACAATATTGGATGAAGTTGTCTTGATCAAATATCGTAGATAGATAGAGCTTATTTATGCATTTTGTTCTAGCATCCTTCATTTATTCTGGTCCATTGATTGTTGATGTCGTTCAGGTCTCTCTGCAATTGATTCATAATAACTCATGTCCCTTTTGTCATGTACATTTTTATGCAATATATACATGTTTTTGCTAACATTTCAGGTCCCTCTGCAATTGATTTCAAAAATATTTTCAAGTCCCAACTACCAACATTACAAGTTCCGTCGTCAATTCAGCTGCACAACTATCTTTTTGCGAATCTTCCCCCTTGCTGATGGGAAGACTTGTCCTCAAGTCTTGTTTATTCTGTAGGATGATTCCTACAAACTTAAACTGAAGAAATGGTAAAACAAAATAGAGAATTCATATTGGCCAAGCTGGTTGGTTTTCCAATATGAATTCGAGTTTGTATTGTGCCACTTTCATGGATTTTCACAACAAAACTCCTTTATTATTTTTTATCTTTTTCTATTTTTTTTTTATTTTTTCCTTTTCTGAATGGAGGTGGGGTGTAATGGAGTAGGGAAGTATGAAAGCTTATGAAAATAGGTTATATTGAAGTCATGAGATAGTAGTAAGTTTGGATTTCAACATGCTTGGTCATGGAGCTTAACATACAGTATGGACAAATGATGAACAATATGAATTCAATATGAAAGGCTTGATGTGACTTGACATAGTACTGAACTTGACTGCTTCTTCTGATGATTATCTTCATGTCTTTTTGCCTTGATCTCGATCATGTTGTAGGGTTTGTTGGTGTTGTTGGTCAACATCTAATAGCAAGCTTCAAGAGTTTGAGTTCCATTGAATGAACTCAACATCAAGTGAATTTTCACTTTGCTTTGTCTTGAACATTTGTATTCATATTCTGAAATATGAATTTGACTTTGAAAATTACTTCATCCATGGAGTTCACTCCTTCATTCTTCCTATGACCTGCAAAAACATAACACTTGCCTGCAATACAACATTTGATGATGGAGGAAGAGAGGTGTACAGTCTCTCTTCTTCCAATATACATGTAAATCATTACAAGCATTGCTTAGAAAACAAGTCCAAATATGATAGACAAACATAATGCATTTATGTACCCCTTGAGGAATGGTGGCCAGCCTAGACCTCCTGGTGGTATTTTGTTCACAAAATATTTGTTTTATATCCAATTAGAGTGATTCCAAAGCCAAGTTAAAGTGAATTCATATGGCTAGCTCCAGTATAAATAGGTTTTTAAAATGGTTTAAAATGATATGGTAAAAATTATAAGGAGTGCCATGTTTGATAGAGCTGCTTGTTAATTTTTAACTACACCAACAGTCATTGTTTGAAGTCTAACTTCTTCAATAAAGATCGGATCAATGTAATTCCACTTGGAGATTAACGTAGATTCATTTTTTTCTTTCCAATAGAAACAGGTTTTAAGAATTCTTAGGCTTGATATCACAAAATTGGTGATGAATAGACCTAGGAGGCAGAGTTTTACTATATTGTTTTGAAGACATGCAGTCACTAAATGTGGCATAACTTTTTCATTTCACCTCCAAATGGGATGATTCAAATTGTGTCTTAATTTAGACTTGAATATATATCTCTCATATAAACAGGTTTTGAAAAGAAGATGATTTGGTAGTTCCAATATTCCAATGAACAGTCAAGACCTAGAATTGTCACCATGCAGATTTTTCGACAAGCAGTTAGTATTTCAATAATGACTTTTTCATGTGATACCTTATTGAAGTGATTCAAATTGATTTGGAAACTAGATTCCAAGGGCTATCTTCCCTATGAATTGTAGATAAAAATGTTTCCATTAGACACCTCAAATATAGGTGGTACTAACTATGTCCTCAACATTTCACTTAAGACCTAGTTTTGATTTTGATCACATTTTTATTTGTGATATAAATTGAAAACTTCGAAATGGATTCCAAAACTAGATTTCAAGAGATATGTAAAATAAACCATGATTTCAAAATGATCCTATATGGTTACCCAAAATAGGCTTGTTCTTACTGCATTTTGCCATGTAGTCCTTTCAAATGAATATTAAACAATGATTTGAAGAAATTGTTTGAAACAAATTTATTATGGAAGTCTTATTGCAAATTCATTCTACTTGTTTATTTATTCTATTCTATCCTATTCTATTTCAGAAAAATAATTCATTCTCTCAAGTATAAGAAAATTTCCAGTGCATCCATTTTCGTAACAAGATCATAAGTAAACTCATATCCAAATTTGGAAAATATACTTTAATGAATTTTTGGACATGAAAATTTATCTGATCATAAAGATTTGATGAGAAAGAATGTTGAGGAATGGAGTAGTGTTGTAGCCTATTCTTTAACATCATCTTGTTTTTGAAAATGGATGTTGTAGTTTTTTTTTTTGATTTTATGTTTTTGTTGGGGGGTTTTGTTTTGGAAACCTAATTTTAGGATCTCTATTTCTAGGCATAAAGAAAAATAACTAAGAGAAATGTATACTAACTAAATTTTTAATTTCTTTTTTGTTTATTTTCTATTTGATTATGCTGATAATTACACCCCCCCCCGACAACGGTGCCAAAATGTTGAGCTAATTTATTGACTAAATTAACACAAATATTTAATTATCAATCCGGGTTTGTGAAACTTAGAGGCAAATCCACTGTATATGGACATCAGATATAATCAAGTTTAGAAGATAAAATTTGAAGAATTAAGGAAGTACATATTATAAATATAAACCTATTTTAACAATTTCTACTTCATTTATGTAATATATGAGGGAAGAGGCTCCTAACTTAGGAGAACTAGGTTGTCCTTCCCTACAATACTACTTTCATGAAGATAAATCTAAGAGCACTAATTAACAATGGCTTATGATGTAAAAGATGTAAAAGAAGAGGCTCCTAACTAAGGAGGTCCAGATTGTCCTTCTTCACAATCCTACTATATCACAACCACCATTGCTTCAAACCATAAATGCAAAAATAACTTCAAATGAGAAATGGAGAATGAAATTCAGTTTTAGTTCAAGATCAAATAGAAGGAGAATTTAACTTAAATTCCTTTGTGTCCCTTCATATGTAGATTAGAATTAAACCAATATTCATTCAGCAATCATCACACATCTAAATACATTTGAAACAAAAACTAGTCTATGAAAACTATGAAAATTGAACCAAGAAGTGTACTTAGCTTGGTGTGGGGGCCCTCCACCCTTGCCTTGCACGCTTGAACAAATCTCAGCTACAGCAACTTTAGTAAATCAACCAAGCATGAACAACAAATTGGAATGAAATAAGTTCTTCAAATTAGCTCCCAACTCAAATTATACAAAAGTTACATATAAATTCCATTATAAAAGCCATCAAAGTCTTGGCTTTAAATAGAGGTTTAATGAAACAAACTGATCTATATTATCTCTAACACTCATATCTACTCATATCCACATATCTAAGTTGAACTCATCCAATTCATCCCAAGAAATATGGTCAATCCCATAAAATCTCAAAACTGCCCTATTTCCTAGGGATTTTCTGGTGACTAGTCATGTTTGACCAGCCTTGATAGAGCCTAATAAAACTTGTTCTAGTTGAACCAAGTGGAGTTAGCTTAGTCCTAGTTCCCAAGTTGTCCATCCATGCATCAAACTCGAGCCCAAGTGTCCTGCAAACATGTCATCCACATAGCTATTACGGGAATTTCTGATTCAATTCGAAATTGCACTTGAAACTCAATTTTCATAAAAACTTCTAGAAATTGCAAAATTAAAATTAAACACCTGAATATGCATAAAATACATCAAAATGAGATGGATGTGATGGAAAATGGATGGAAAATATAAGGATTAAGTAATTTTTCTTAAGCAAAAATAGACCAAAACCAAGGGCCAACAGAAGGTTGTGGACTTAGTGAGTTTGGTGTCCAGCGTCGACCAGAGGTTGAACCAAAATGTACTGAGGAACCTGTTGTCCTAATCTGAGAGGATAGACTGTGGGATCCCAAAGTGTACCCACACTCGTTCAAAGAAGAGTTTAGCAGTGGCTTCTGCTGTGATATTCTTCTTGCAGGCCGCCATAATGGCCATCTTCGAGAACCTGTTGACGACCACAAAAACACAGTCGTTTCCATGCTTAGTAGAATGAAAGCTCGACATGTAATCCATGGAGATGGATTCCCAAGGTCGACTAGGGGTAGACAACGAGGTATAGAGGCCTTGCTTCTTGATGTTCGGTTTGGCAATGGTGCATGCAATGCATGATATGATGTACTTCCCGACATCTTGTCGAAGATTCGACCAATAGAAATACTTTTTCAGTATTGCCACCATTTTCTCGACCCCGAAATGCCCAGCAGCCCGACTGTAGTGTGCTTCCCAAATCATCTTGGCACGCTCACTTGAAGGAACACAAAGGTGGCCCAAGTGGTATAACAGGGCATCCTAGAGGTGAAAATCTGGAACATCCTGACCCTCCAAGAGTGTCCGGTATGTGTGGCCAAATTCTGAGTCACTTTTGTAGAGAAGTGGCCAATCAAAAGTCTCGTGCCCACAAGAGTTGAGCACGGTGGTTAACGCCATGATCAGTGGTCGGCTGAGACAATATGCAACATTATTGGTGTTGCCCTTCTTATACTTGATATTCAAATGGAACTGCTGCAGGTATGTGGACCACTTCTGATGGCGATCATTCTGCAATTTCCCTTGGGTCTATATGAACTGTAGGGGTCGGTGGTATGTGTGGATGATTGTTTCCTTCCCCAAAATGTAATGCTTCCATTGTCGACAGGCCTGTACAATGGAATACATCTCTTTGTCATTAGTGGGATACTTTCGGATTATGTCTGAAAGTGTCTCACTGTGATATGCCACTGGATGCCCGTGTTGAGTAAGGACTACCCCAATAGCATAGTCAGAGGCTTCTATCTCGACCTCAAATGGTTGTTGCAAGTTTGGTAATGTGAGCACTGTGCCGAGCAGAAGCGATATTTCAACTCTATGAATGCCTTCTGTTGAGACTCAGACCAAAAGAATTTCTCTTTCGCTCCTCCCTTGGTGACTTGACTTGAGGGCCAAGTGATATGACAAAATCCCAACACGAACCAGCGATAGAAGTTGGAAAGACCTAGAAAGCTGCAGAGCTCTGTCAGAGTGGTTGGAGATGGCTAATCCCTAATGACTTGGATCTTGGCTAGATCCACATGCACCCCCCTATCATCAATAATGTATCCCAGATACTAAACCTGGGTGCCAAAAGTGCATTTCTCCAAATTGGCACATAACTTATGTTGCCACAGTGTTTGGAGAACCTGTCAGATGTGGTGGAGGTGCTCTTCCCAACTCTGGCTGAAGATCAAGATGTCATCCAAGTATACCACTACAAATGAATTGGTGAATGGCTGCAAGATGTCATCCATTAGCCTCATGAAGGTTGCAAGAGCATTCATCAATCCGAAAGGCATAATCAACCATTCGAAAAGGCCCTCCTTGGCTTTGAAGGCAGTCTTCCACACGTCGGAGGGTTCGATTGGTACCTAGTGATATTCTGACTTCAAATCGATCTTGCTGAAATATTTTGCCCCCTTCAATTGGTCCAGGAGGTCATCAATCTGTGAGATCGAGTACCTATTACAAACAACGATCTTGTTTAGCGCCTAATAGTCAATACAGAGTCTTCGAGTCCCATCCTTCTTCTGTACCAACACGATAGTGCTCCCACAAGGCGATGAACTCGGACGGATGTGACATTTCTGCAACAGCTCTTGAATCTGCCTCTTGATTTCATCGTTCTCTAGGATAGAGTGTGGATGGCTTGGTCCATTGGGCAGCGGCGCACTTGGGGTTAGATCAATGGAGTGCTTGACCTAACAGTGTAGAGGAACCCCTGTGGGGGACGTGAAGATGTCCTCGTACTCCTCCACAACCTTATACATCTGTAGTTGTCGTGCGGAGGGGACCTATATAGAGTTCATGGCCGCCATCTTCTTCTTTCCTTAAGGACGTATCATCAGGAAAACAAATTTCCCGGTTTTGGAAATGAGCTTACTGCACTGTTTTGTAGTAACCAAAGAGATGGTTGTAGGCGGTGCTACCTCTGGTATCCTGTACGACTTATTTCCCAAAGTAATAATAACAACACGGGGCATTGATTCATACACAACATGTCGCTTCCTCAAGCATGGTTGTCCTAATAATACATCACAAACATCAAGGGGAGCAACGTCACACAATACCTCATACATGAAGGGCTTGATGTTGTATGGAAGGCGACACTGTTGGCTTACGCGAAGATCTCGTCCTTGGTGAAGCCACCTGATGGTGTATGGTTGTGGATGTGCTATGGTCGGTAAGCCCAACGCTTTACGACCTCTGCCGAAATGAGGTTCTTTTGGCTCCCACTGTCGACAATGAACTGTAGCGGGGAGCCCTTTACCCACATTTGGGAGTGGAAGAGACATTCCTCCTCCTCTGGATCTTCGGGTTCCTCCTTCTAGATCTTCGTTGTGGCAATGGTGGCGTTGGGCTCCGCATCGATAATCTGCTTCCCTTTGTCATTCCCCTTGTTGGGTTCTGACTCAGAGTTAGAACATGCATCTGATTTTGAAACCCTTAGCTCGGCCACCAGTGACTGCTTGGCTTGACACTCACTTGTGTTGTGAGTGGAGCTCTTATGGAACTCACACCACTTTCCCGTGTCCTTTTTTGGCTTCGCAGCACTGTTCTTTGCTTGCAGCTTTGGCAGGTTGTCTTGGGCCACCCCGCCTTGGCTTTGTCCTTTGTTCTGTGGTTTGGGGGCACCTTTCCCTTACTTCAGATTCGCAAATCCAAAGTCTCTCTTCTTCTGTTTAAACTTTTGCTCGACCTTGACGACATTTCGGTATGTTGTTCCGAGCGAGGACATGTTCAAGAATTCTATTTCTTCTTGGATGTACTTGTGCAGGCAGCCGCGGTATTTGAGTACCAAATGCTGCTCTGAATCCTTGATACCCAACTTTGTGCGAAGGGTATGGAAAATAGTGGTAAATTTTGGCACTTCTTGGTCCCTTCCCTGTCATAGCATGGTCCACTTTATGTATTGATCCTCATAGCTTCCGACAGGGTAGCACTGCTCCTTGATGGTAGTTCGAAATGAATACCAAGTGGGTGCGACTGAAAATAGTGAGCCCGTACTTTCATCCTTCTGCTCGCAGTAGGTTTCCCACCAGTCCTTGACGTGGGTGGTTGCTTTGAGAAGAGAGAAAATAATATTTTCCCGACTTGCAAAAACATGAATAGAAAAATACCCTTCTAGCATATTTAACCATTTATCTACGAAATCTGCATCTATCTGACCCTCGAAGATGGGGATTTCAAAATTAACTTGTACCTTAAAGGGTGTGGCGTTTCCAGAGTAGCTGTTGGAAGCTAATGTGTCGCCTCTAGGTAGCCACTGAAGGATCTGGGCAAAGTTTTCCATCATCGCGTTCCTTTGCCGCTCGATGGCTTCTTCGAGCAAGATTTTGATAGGATCTCTTTCCCCCTCATCTTTTTTTTTCATCCGCCATGGGACGCCATCGGGATTTGCAAGGCTATTCTTGCAAAGGTTCAACCAGTTCAATCCCTAACTCCTTATATGTCGACCTCGTTGGGGACATGCAAAGAAAAACAGAGAAAAAGCAGACCGCTTTGATACCACTGATCCGAATTTAAATGGGAACACAACAAATTACAGAGATGCAGCGGAAATAATACTTCATTTCATTACTGTAAAATACTGAAATATGCTTACAAACATAAATGGAAATAAACTAGTGAGGGCGATGGTAGCTTATCTCTGAGAAGAGATGTGGTCTCTACATGCCTCTAAACTGTGTAACAATGAGGCTCAAAGGCCTATTTATCATTGAGAAACAATGGAAAACCCTAAACATCCAAAAACCTAACCCTAGAAGATGAAATGCCAAGCTATGGGCCTCGTTTGGGTAAATTGGTACATCAACTTCCCGAGGTCGTAACCTTGGCATGCGATCTCTGTTTGACGTGCACAATATCTCGTTAGAAAGATCTATCTGAGAACTACAACTTTGGGAAGAAACCAGCTCAAGAAAAGATAGAAAAGAAGAGATAGAAAAGATAGATCAACGCCTTAGAATTCAGCCTCTTCGAGGGGGCAACCTCCTTTACATTACATAAATGAACAATTCTTGGATGATACAAATGAAAATAACTCCTTTCTATATATAGGAGTCTAAGGGGTCATAATGTAATCAGAGCCGACATAACAATAATAAAGTAAGGGCACAATAATAACAATAGTGCGATTCTATGGGGCACAATAGTGACAATATGGGCACTACATGGGTACATCAATATAATAAGGGGGTTGTACTAATAACAATAAGGGGTTACACTAGTAGTATAGGAGCCTAACATGCCCCTCTCCTTCAAAAAGCATTGTCCTCAACGCTTGAGTATTTCTTGATGCTTCTGTATAAAATTTTTGTCCTCCCATGTGGAATCTTTAGCGGGTAAGTTCTTCCACTTGATGAGATACTCTGAAATTGATCGATTTCGTAGCTGTCGGGTTCTTGTTTCTGTGATTGCTCTAGGTTCCAATATGATTTTTCCTTCCTCTTCAAGTTTTGGCAATATGTTTGAATTGAGATCTTCTGCAACTTTTGAATGAGTGTCCATACTTATTCGTCCTTATTCCATTCATCCCTTGCTTCATTTATCCAATCTAGTTGGATAATAGAAATATCACAAAACAATGCTTCCACATCCTCATCTTTTCTTGAGAGTGCATCTGCAACAAAATTTTTCTTCCCTTTTCTATAGATGATGTCAAAGTCATAACCCTACGTATTTGTGACCCATTTTTTTTGTTCTTCTAAAGATAATAGTTGTTCTAAAAAGTATTCAAGACTATCATGATCCATTTTTACCTTGAAGTGTCTTCCCATTCGGTAAGGTCGTTATTTCTTAAGTGCATGTAGTATTGCCAACATTTCCTTCTCATAAATAGCTTGCTTGAGATGTAGTAGTAAAAATACCCAATCACCTACATCAAAACATTTTTCACTACGATGTTGATCTACTTATTGTTTCATTCAATTTTGCACCAAAGTGGCATTATCCTTTAAAAGTTGGAGAACTTGTTGTTGATGCTCGATGTGATCTTTCACTGCTTGAACATTTTTTTTCTTGATATGTCCTTCTATCTAGATAGTTTGAGGAGTGGTAATTCTGGCCAATGCATTACAAGATATGGTTGGATTCATTTCTTCTTTCTTGATGTGATATTTCACTTCTTGAACCTTTTTTTCTTGATATGTCCTTCTATCTTGAGAGTTTGAGGAGTGGTAAATCTTACCAATGCTTTACAAGATATGGTGAGATTCATTTCTTCTTTTTCTGGGGTTGGGTCCTAGCGTATATCCTCTTCTTTTGATGTTTCTTGATCATTTTCTTCCTCCTCTTCATACTCGATGTAAAATAATTTCTTCTTAGCACACTTATGACCTTTAGTGCATTTGTTATCACAATTGTAACAAAGCCCTTTTTCTTTTTTTTCTTCCAATTTCTGTGGTGTAACCTTTGTATGTTGTGGAAGGCTAGAAGAAACAACACTTCCATCTTTAGTTGTGAGGGGTAGAAATCCTTGTTGCCATAATTTTGCTTTCCACTTTGTAACAAAGCCCTTTTTCTCTTTTCTCTTCCAATTGTTGTGGTGTTGCTCTAAAGAAGGTATTGCTCTTTGTATTCTCATAATATTGCTATAATTTCCTCCATCAAAATTGACCTCGTAACAAGTTGTTTACGAAAACAAAGCCCTTTATACCATAAAAATTGATCTTGTTCTAAATATGAAGATGCAATACATACCTTTTGTAATAGTGGTACACCATGTAGATCAAAATATTTCTCCATCTGTAGTATCCAATTTACCAGATCATTGCCATCAAACTTCCTCATCTCGTTTTTTCTTGATTTTAGGAGCTCTATCTTGAAATGGATATAACTTTATACTTTTGGATCTTTAAGTTCTGAAATTGCGACCTGCAATAGCCTTCTACGTCCTCTTTCCAATGCCACCAGTCTGATCGAATTTAGATTCTCCAAGAAAGAGTTATGCACAATCTCCCAAGATGACCTGATTATATATCTTTTCAGAAGTGCGAACTTGTATTAAGTGCCACATGTCACTATTTTGACCTTAGGATCTAAAAAATATATACAGGAAACTACAATCCATCCTCTTTTTGTAACTTCTTATGAAATTTCAATCTGATGCTCAAAACAAAAGTTATTTCTATTTTCCCCAGGTCACCTGTTTGGAATGTATTTCGGGAATCTACAAAAAGGCCAACTTCTTCAGATCATATCTCCGCAAATATAGCGCGAAAAGATATGAATTTTCGACCCTAGGTTCAAAACGATTTTGGCCCAAATGGGTTGTTTTAGCATCTGAAACGTCGCAAAAAAAATTATAACGCAAATGCCACGATGACCCATTTGGAGCAGTGAAACCCTAGAATCCAAAGCTCTGATACCAAATGTTATGAAACCAACTCTCAAAAAGATAGATCAACGCCTTAGAATTCAACCTCTTCAAGGGGGCAACCTCCTCTACATTACACAAATGAACAATTCTTATATGATAAAAATGAAAATACCTCCTTTTTATATATAGGAGTCTAAGGGGTCATAATATAATCAGAGCCGACATAACAATAATAATGTAAGGGCACAATAATAACAATAGTGGCTTCTATGGGCATAATAGTAACAATATGGGGACTACATGGGTACAACAATATAATAAGGGGGTTGTACTAATAACAATAAGGGGTTACACTAGTAGTATAGGGGCCTAACAAAATTCAAGAGGACGTCAGGGGTATGACTAAGTTCATTAAAATCGGTTATTAATAATAAAATTCGGGATGAACACACATATTCTAAATCTTAAAAATATCTTGGAATATCATGTTTTGTAAATACTAACAGAAATATAGCTTTCTTGTGGAGAATTTTTTTGGTCATGGTTGATGATGACATTGGAACCTGGAATGACGAAAACCTAATTATGGCTGAAATCATGATGACTTTTCAAACCAAGAATCATTTCTCTTTAACCTAAATATTGTTATGATAACCCTTTTGAATCTGTCATTTTAGTTTATAAATTTTTTCTCTCACTCCAGTGCTTCCAATATTTAATTTTGTGGCACATGAACTTATCATAGTTAGAAGGCCTTTAGGCCAATAAATCTTGGAGCCTATTTGACTTAAATTAGTCAAAGCCTATAAAGGCTACAAAGAGCTCTTCTTAATCCACTCCAAATTGTAACCACTTTATTAAGTTGAGCTTCGGGGAATTACTACTGTATAATAGGGAATGCAATGGATCCATAATCGATCATTGTGAAACCATACTTACACCACTCTTTCTATTGCAGCAAGGAAATGAAGAACAAATATACAATTCACCCAACACAATACAAAATACAACATAATTCTCAATCGAGTATACTCATTCTTATTATTCATATTAGTGGATTACATACATAGATATTTCTATAAATATAAATATCCATTTTCCAAGCCAAAAAAATAGAGGATCGTTGAGTATAAATATATTATTAATTGTCCTTTCCAAACTCCACACTACTATTTTGTGTGAGGAAAGAAACAATGTTAGTGGCTTTTTTATATGAATATTAGTCCTCGAGGATACATTCCCAAGTTCCAACCACCAAGAGCACACACTAATGTCTAATAATGATATATCCAATGCTTGACAAACAATCCAAGTCTAGCTGTGAAATAGGGTCCTCCACCATAAATTTAGTTTCATCGCTTTATATTCTACTAGAAGAAACCCTCACAAATAAGCAAATTGAGTTCTCCTTAAAAAATTGTGTTTCTAGAGAATGTTTGTCCAGCTCTGTAAACCCCTAGTAAAATTTCCCTCTAAGAACTAGCTTATCCATTCTCAACACACGCCCCCTACAATCAACAGGCCAACTAGCAACTCAAGTTCCTCCTCCCATTTGTTCACAAATCTTTCTTCCAAAAAGAGACCCTCTTGATCATTTTTTCCATATTTCTTCAACAAATATTAATTCGCTTCATAAGTTTGATAATTAGAAGATTTTTGTATCTAAGGAGATTGAGTCAATTCCCTTAAACACATCCATCCCAATTTTTCTACAAACCAAGAACTGTTTTTCCAAAAATCCTCTATTCTTAGCTTATAGAAATACATCGTAAGCAAACTTTGAGCAATCCTAATTCTAAGTTGGGGTTAGAAGAATGGTCTTTAGGAAGAATAAAAGAAGAGCTACCCTCAAAAGAGCTCATTGTCGAATCAAACAAAGGTAATATGGCTTGAACAAATTACTCGAAAAAATCTCACTACTACTTCCTTGGGGTTCTCTTATCCACTTAGTCTAATGTGATGTATTGTTAATCTACACTTTTAATATTTTAGTTTTTAATTTGTTAAAATGACTTTTCTTTCAAAATTATGTATTCTACTTTATGTATTCTTTATGAGAGGCCAACTCTTTGTTGAACTGATGTTATGAAGAACTTGTTTGATTGCAGTGTCAGTGTTAGGCTAATAAATTCTAAATACAAAGGGATAGTTTCCCTCTACATTATCTTATCAATTATCAATATCCACTTATATACAGAACTACTAAATGGTTACACTTAGTCAATCAATTGTTTTAGGGTTCAAATATAAAGGGGCATCAATCGCTGAGAATTCAAGGAAGGGATGGAGTCCTTTCATTTTTCCAAATAGAGGTTTATCATTAAGTTACACGTAATGAAACACATGTATGTTATCAGGAATTATTAGATCCAAATAAAATGAGGTCATTTTTTGTTCTCATTATCAAATATTTGCAAGCTATCAAGTTTTATTAGGTCGAATCGGACTTTTCACATTTTTTTGTACTTTTGATTTTTTCTTTCGAGAGTATGTTTGATGTTATGCAAGGGTAAGGGTTCAAAAGTATGGGGTTTATTGACAAAATAATGTATATTGTGTGGTTTTATTTAAAATGAATCAAGCCTCAATGCCAAAATTATTGTCAAATAGTGAGAAAGTGGAAAAATCCTTGGAATAGAGCTGGATGTAAAACATTATCCAGTCATTACACATTTACAAACAGGCATGCCAAACGTCAAACTTGCATGTGCATAAACTCACTATGGAGGCATAAATGTCAATTCCACCTTTATCCAGCTTAAAATTTATTTATTTCAAAATATAGAATAATATCAATTAATCATTTTGCTAACAAATGCTTCTCAGAATCCCAAACAATGCTTGGCAATTAGACAATGTTTTCTGCACTCAATTATCAGTGCAATTAGTTTTAAAACTATTATGAAACCAACTCACAAAAAGATAGAAAAGATAGATGAACGCCTTAGAAATAAGCCTCTTCGAAGAGGCAACCTCTTCTATATTACACAAATGAACAATTCTTGGATGATTCAAATGACAAGACCTCCTTTCTATATATAGGAGTCTAAGGAATCATAATATAACCAGAGTCAACATAACAATAATAATGTAAGGGCACAATAATAACAATAGTGGGCTTCTATAGGCCACAATAGTAACAATATGGGGACTACATGGGTGCAACAATATAATAAGGAGGTTTTACTAATAACAATAAGGGGTTACACTAGTAGTATAAAGACCTAACAAAAACTTTTACATACTAATACAAGCATTGATTTACATTAATAACAAACAAAATACATCATTAAATTATTGCATTATTAATCATCATTACACACTATGCATAATAGACATAAGAACACATGCATATAGAAACAGAGTTTCATTATATTCATAAGTAAAAGAAAAGCAAAACAACCACACCTAGTGAAACCTTTGGTGCATTAACTTCTAGGGTTGAAAATATTTTGGTGCATTTAATGCCTTATAAATAGAAAGGAAGTGCAATTATAGAGTCCATAACACGACACAAATTGATGCTCAAATTATGAAACGTCGCTTTCCAATCATATGTTTTATCCGAATTATTCGCCACCTATTATTTCTTCATCAACACGCTTTTGTCTATTTGGAATTTTAATAACACATCTGAGTTTAAAAAATATCATTCTTTGACTTTAATGGTGGAGGGATACTATTTTCTGATTTCAATGTTATATTTTCCATTTTTCACTAGAATGAAATATGATAATATCTTGTAGATGGGAGATAGTGACAACCTTTTTTTGTACAATAAGATAATGGAAATGAAATAGGACTATAGTTAATAAATTATAGATAGTGATATATGAAATGAAATATGTCTTCATTTAATAGATAGTGATAAAATTTGAAATAGGACTATAGTTAATAAATTATAGATAGTGATATATGAAATGAAATATGTCTTTATTTAATAGATAGTGATAAAATTATTTAAAGAGAAAGGAAAGTGAATATAAATAATATTAAAATTTAATGATATAAAATCATTTAAAGAAAGAATATAAATGAAGAGATAAAACATACTCAAGAAATAATAATAGTTTATAGATAGCTTCAAACAAAATTAAAATAATATATTTTTTGGATGCTTATTTCCTATGTGATCATATAGGTTTCCGAAATTCATATTGTGTTAACATAAAATCTCCCTTATTTTTTTTAAATATATTATTTAATATTATCAAACGGTTTTGAGGTCTATCATATAGGGTTTTGAAATTCATATATATGAAATAAGATAAACTCTTTAATTTTCGTGTTTTTTTAATATATTATTTAATAGGATTTCATATATTTGAAAGGGTAATTGATTATAAATATATTATTAATATTGGTTTTGTGTATTAAAAGGGTTTGAAATTGGCATTGTATAATATGTCCCTTTTAAGTAAAATTATGTGTGGCAGAAATATTTAAATTTTAGTTTTTTTTACTTTTTTAATGTAAGTTTATGAATAAATTTTTTCAATTTTTTCAGTTTTTTATCAAGAGAGAAATGGTTGTTCATATCCCTTCAGACTTGTATAATCAAAGTTTAATATATAATTTAGGAAATATATGGGGTAATTTTGACATTTATTTTATATAAAAAGGATTTGATTTTGTTTCGTTTACATTGTTTCATATCTCACAAATAAAACTCATTTTTATTTATAGAATTTTCATTTAATGAATTTGTGACAAAGTACATGTATTCATGGAACATTAAAGAATGTAGGAACTTCATTCATGAATTGGGTCTCGGTTTGCATATGTCTATCAAGAAGCTTTACAACTACTAGAGCGTTGTTCTAAAGCATTCATTTATACACCACACCAAAGCCTCCTTCTCCCAATTTTTCAGCAAAGTTGTTTGTTTTCTCCTTTAGGAATTTTTCCACCTTTGAATTAGAGCTCCTCGAAGGAGGTTTCCTCCTCTTCCTGCGATACATAATGAACAACACTGTTATCACAGCCATTTCAACTCCTCCAAAGGGGAAACCTGTGGTCAAACCCAAAGAATGATATATATGTGACCTTTGTTAAATCATGAGGAGACTAAAGGAAACAGGATACAAATTCACAGTTCTAAGATTGCATACTCGAATTAATCATATTAACCTATTAATGGAAAATCACAAAGGTCCTTTTTAGGTCATGTAATAATCATCTACAAGTCCTATATGTTGAACTTTGTATGTCTTTATGTGCTAAAGTATTCTTGAGAGCCACTGCTATTTGGCTTTTTGTCCACTTGGTTATAATATCTTCCAACAATCAATATGTTTCATGTCATGACACAATAATGTCTGGTGGAAAACAATAGCCACAAAGATATCCAATTAAGCAGGAAAAAAAAATTGTGACCTTATTGAATGTATTCTAATTTGCAATTCTAAAAAATTAAATTTAAAATTCTAATTCATGCTTCTATTACATACGTTATTATTCTATGTTTAAATATATTTTTCAATGCATTAAAATGAATTACAGGTATTTTCTTTGCGGAAAAATATTGTACTGTGCTAATATCATGGATCTAGCCTTAACTGAGAATGGCATTCCTCTATTACTGAGTGGCTCCACCAAGATTCAACCAATACTCCAAATAATCGACATCGTCTATGTTACCTCATCAAGAACTACATCCGCAAACTTCCACATTTCTCTCTCTGATGGAACGCATCAACACAAGACTCTCTTATCGTTTGCATATAGTAGACAAGTTGCAGCTGAAGAAATCCAAATCAACTCAATCATTCTACTTAAAAACTTAGCTTGCATAGTTCTTCAAAACTCTGCGTAAGGCCCAAAATTTGCTTGCACCTTCTGTTGAAAAATGTGCAACAAGAAGTGTTAAATTTAGAATGTGCTAAAAATAACATGTCTAAAAATAGCAGTTTGTCCAGTGAGGTCATTGGCCACATTGGGTGAGAGGTGAAACTGCTAAAAATAGAAAGTTCTAAAAATAGCATTTATGGGTCCCTTCCTATTTATAGTAGTACCTGTTCATCTATAGGAGTAAATTAATTTTTGTTCTTAACAGCATGGAAATATTAATTAATTAATCAGTGAAGTTTAATTAGTTAAGGAATTAATTTGAAGTCTGTGAGCATGACATGAGTTATCCCCTGATTTGAGAATTTATCCTTAATTCCTCCATGATTGAGGGAATACGATAGTTCTATTATTGAGAGAATTAGTTCACTTAGTTCTAACTGTCAAGCCAGTTAGATTATTTAACAGTTGTTAAATAATAAAATATAGTTGTTAATGCTTGCTGCATGTGACAATATTATTAGATAACTGAGGAATTCACTCATGGATAACTGTTGCATGTTAGTTCTGTCAGAGACCCAGTTGAGATCAGATGTGGGACAGTGTACTATCAGATGCTTAGCTATTTCTAGTAAGTAGTTTTTGCATGGTTGAGGAACTAGTGTCCTCAAGGATTATGTAGTTGGACCATTGGTTATTTTGGTATGTTTGGAATTAATAGCATATGATTTTGCTATTATTTCCTAAACAAATTATGTAAGGACCATAGGTAAAGCCTATATAAATAGGGCTTGGTTGGTTCATGAGACATATCTCCATATCTTCATAGTTCATTGAGCACTGGATAGCTTGAGAGCTAATTCCTTTTGTATTGTGAAGAGGATTTCCACTTGATTGATAATACATGGTTGGGGTTTTATGTTGGTGCTTTCCCCTAGATATATCTTGTGTTATGTGTGATTATTTCTCTTGATCAGTTATGGATGTTTCTACTTGATGTTGCTCAATTCGATTATGCTTCCGCTTAATGTTTTGTAGAAGTAGAACAAGTATTATGCTTTAGGACATTGCATATATCGGTTTGTTCTACAGGTGGGAAATTTCTACATGGTATCAGTGCTAGCTGATTTATAGAAAAATTCTAGAAAATTCTACACCTTCTTCTATTTTTTGTGTCTCTTTTCACTCTTCCTGCATCGTGCAAAAAAACATAAACAAAAAAAAAACCTTATGAATTCTACATTAATTTATTTTTCGTCATTTACACAAGGTCCATCCGAGTTGTTGAACTTGAGGTTTTGAGGCATAAAGCAGCAGTGACTAAGGACTTATCATCACAATCTAGCTCTTCATCGACACAAGAGAGATTGTCTTCTATAGAAACTCCAATGAATATGTCCACAACTACAACTATCTCATTTAAGGCGCTCAATCACTATCGAAGGTATTGGTCAATCCAAGGTAGATCATCTGCTAAGACAATATTGAAGACTAAACCAACTTAGAAAGATATACATTGTTTCAAATGGCACAGTTAAAGCCATCTAAAGAACAAATTGGAGATTTACTTGTTTGTTGCATCCACTATCAATCCATGTTTGGTAGATGATCCAACATTTCATTATCAATGCTTTCATTTAAAAACTATCATTGAAATCAAGTCTACAAGCTCAAATACCAATGTATATGTTATTGGCGTTGTTAGCTCCACATTACCTGCCTCGACAATTCCACGAAGGGATGGAACTGGAACACTAAGAAAAACACTCACATTAAAGGATAGGTTAGGCTTTAGCATTGATGTAACACTATGGGGAGATAATTGTGACTTTATAGGATGAAACCTTGCTTAATTGTGCTCTTGTGACAACATGCCAATCCTTGCAATCAAATGAGGTTGTGTATCTAAATTCAATGGAACCACTATAGGGACAATTTCCACTAGCACTCTCGTCATAAATCCAAACATTGAAGAAATTTAGCAACTCCATACATGGTTCCATGAAATAGGCTATAGCTCTTCCTATCCATCTTTGAGTAGAAACTATAGTGTTGCTTCTAAACAAGTACTATCACAAAAGACGATTCATGAAATTGCTTTCATGCAAGCCTCCGAGAAAGAAATATGGGTTTCAGTTCGTGCAACTGTGACTGCTCTTCACATGGATAACTTATATTTTCTTGCATTTCCATTAAATTTTGATGGAAATAAATGCATGAAAAAAGTGATGCACCATTCTTACAAACATTGGCATTGTGCAAAGTGTAATAGTGACTTTCTAGAATGTGAATATCATTACAAACTTAAAATTGAGTTACATGACCACACCCGGCACTTAGAAAATGTCACAGCTTTCAATGATGTAGTAAATGATCTCATGGGCATCATAGAAAAAGGCATGTTCCTTATTTCTATCGAACCAGCTTATCTCCAGGAAATGTGTGGATGAATTTTAGGCCACCTTTTCCTACCTAGACTTTCCATCAAAATAGACTTCTTCAATGGTGGCGAGTGCTTGCAAACAATATTGGTTAATTCAGAAGAACTTCAATATGAATCTGCATGCAAAGCGGTCCTCAAAGACATTCAAGCAATGTCCATTGCACAACAACCTTTTATTCGTCGCCTTTGAAATTTCTTCATGGTGGAAATGACCATTACTATTATGTACATGAATTTTCATCTATGTATAGATCATTGTTCCATAATTCTGTAAAATATGTTCATGTTGTTGTGGTACACACTTTCTTTGACAATAATATTTTTCAATAATTCCAAAATATATATATTTACTCCTTCACAATCTACATCATATACATATCAACATCTATAGGAACTTCATTTCATTTTTTTTTCCTCCACCGTTTATATGTTTATAAATTGTATGTTTCATTTCATTTTTTTTCCTCCACCGTTTATATGTTTATAAATTGAATGTTTACTTTTTTATCTATTCATGTTATTGTTCAATGGCGCTCAGATAAAAAACCTCAAATTTTGATTACCTTACTATGTTTTTATCAATGTTTGATGCTACAATAAGATATATTTTGACAAGACTCTTGTTCAATAATTCCAAAATATGTACGCTTACCCCTTCAAAATTTACATAACCTACATATTAGCATTTGTAGCAATCTCAATTCAATCTTACTCCGCCATTTATATGTTTGTAAATTGAATTTGTGTTCGTTTAACTATTCACGTTATCCTTCAATGATGTTCAAATAAAAATATTGAAATACTAAGAATTGTAATGCATTCTCTATGCATGCATAACTAATTTATGATTCACTCTAATTTGCTTATGTCTCCAAACTAACAATAAATTATTTCTACTTTCTTAGGTATGTCATGCAAAAATCAATTTGCAAATAAAAATGCACGAAGGCATCTTCTTTATGCACAAAACAAATATACAATAAATGCACGCTGACGACTGCTTTATAAAAAATGCAAAAAAATTACTACCTCAACCGCATCCCTCCCCACCTTAGCTGTTCTCCCAACTGTGAAAACTAATTCACCTCAACTTCATCAAAACCAATATAACCCTCCTCGCTCTCAATGATGAACATTGCCTCCTTTGACAAAGGATAGATAAACTTTCTACCATGCATGTTTGCACAATGTGAAAAGAATCATACCCAGGTGTGAAAATAAGGCTTATACATGGCAGCCTTTCTTGCTTTCGTTGTGCATCATCTAGATCTACAAATCGTTTTTCTCATCTGAAAAACATGGACCCTAGCGAACAACCACTTTTCCTTTGAAATTTAACACAAGTTGAGGAAACGTTCATTGCACGTGTGAACCCCATTCTACAAGTCACTCATGCCCATGGTGGTCAATACAAATATAGTGGCCATAAAATTGGCTTCCCCTAATAAACCACTACTATCTCCAAACATTTACCTTGAATGGTTTCTGAATTGGACATCCTCATTGTGAAAAGGCATAATCCTTCTGAAAAGGCTTATGAATTATTCGTTTGCAAATCACGTGTTCTTGTACAACTTGAATACAAACTAAATAGTGATCCCTACTACAAGGATGTCCAACTCAACCCATCTGCAATTTATGCTCTGCCAGATCAACCTACAAATATTTATTCTCTTCTTCATAGTGTAACCACCTCCTCTCTTGAACCCCATCAAACCATAGTTGACTCTCCTTATGAGCCTGATGTCATGCTAACTCCATTAGATATACAACCTTCTTATTTCGTTCTAATTCTCCCAAATTCATGTACTAAACTAGAGCACGTTTGTGCTTATTTTCACTTGACCCATCCAAATTCAACAAGCTCAGTTGAGTGGCCTGCAATATTTCTATCCCCTCTGAATGAATACAACACCAAGGGCCTCGTTTCTATGGCATTCCCCACCTTTCCTATAGGCATTTCCATGCTCACGCAACCAAGAATTACAAAATTTGACATGCATGAATATGTTTTGCACTTGTTGCACTACCATGATAACCGATTCGACCAACATCCAAGATCTCGCTACTACCTATATAACATTCTAGTGTGCCACTGTAACCAAGCAATTGCGACTATTTTTGTGAAGAAATACATTGAGAACCATTAGGGGAATTTTGAGGTCTAAAATGGGCCTCCTTAGGAAATAATAAAATAATATTAGATTACATCATCAAATTTTGGAGGGAAAAATGGAAAACTAATTTTTTCAGCTCGTATTTTCAACTTATCTCCCTATAATGCTCAAATTTCGAGCAGAAACACTCATTGGATGCAGGAATCGATTCCTCATTCAATGAGTACCCATGTTGCATACTTTTGACGGACCCTACTACACGAAAAATGAGAAATGCATGAAAAACATGATTGCAATCACGTTTTTTCACGTATTTCTCATTTTTCATGTAGCACGTCCATCGAAAGTATGCAACATGGGTACTCCTTGGATGAGTAATTAAATTTTTCATCTAACAAGTATTCTCACTCGAAATGTGAGTAAAACCTTATGAAGATAAGTTGAAAATAAGAGTTGAAAAAATTATTTTATTATTTTATTATTTTTTAATCCTTTTACTTTTTTACTCCAAAAATGATGAATCATTCCCCATGGTTGACATCATCATCTTGAATCCTATTGGTTGTTATAAATTTTATTTTGGTTGTACATTCTTCTTAGGAGACCCATTTTAGACCTCAAAATTCTCTTAATGAACTTGCCAACAACTATTTCAAATCTACGACAATGTCTTTGTGACTTTTGAGATTCAAAGTTTCTCGAACAAGTCATGCACTTCAGCTCAGGTCTATAAGGAACGCGTTTTTTCTGGAACAAGGGACGATGTGAACTAATTGACATGATCACACAAATTGGAAGCCCAACCTTCTTCTTCACTCTCATTGCAGTTGATACCAAATGGCATGACTTGCACATGATCATGCCTACTAATGTTCCCTCCAATTTGAATAATCATTACCAATGGAGAATTCAAAACATAATTAAAAACCCACATCTAACAGCCCCATATATGCATAGCAGATTTACAATTTTCCTTGAATAAGTCCTACAAAGAGGCCTCCACACAGTTGATTATTGATGCAGGCAATTTTTTCTAACCATTCCTCTCTCCATTGATTTATACATTGCAAATATGTATGAACCAATTTTTACTTTCATATTATATTCAGATATGAATGAAAACATAGAGGATCTGCACACACACATGGCTTCCTTTGGTTGCAAGATGCACCAGATATGGACACTCTTGATTCAAACAATGAAATAGAAGTTGTCGATGCTAAGAAATATTTTGACCACTACGTAATTGCTTGGAATATGCGCCAACCAAACATCGTAATCGTGCACTTCACCAATCAACAATTCACAACCCATGTCTTCTTGACACAGCATCAATATCCACGTTGACCGAGTCTGAAGACTATGAAGAGCTTGTTAATTGTATTCAACATCACACAAAGTTTCATCAATCTTCTTACCTTCGCAAAAAAAACAATTTTCTTAGTTTTCAATATGGAGTATTGTGGGAGTTAAACACCACATATTCAATGTTCATTGACAACAAAGGTCAAAAACCCTACATCCCCACTCGCAATGATGATAGATGGAACATCCACAATGCTAATCTACTTTCCATATGGAGAGAAAATGTTGATTGCCAACCCATTCTATCACGACATGTTGTGTTAAGCTATATTTCAAAATATGCAGCAAAAGCAGAAACAAGATCAAAAAGCTACCGCCAAATGTTATCACGTCTCTCGCAAAACATCGCTCCAAAAGCACCTATTGTTACTGTCGTCTAGAAACTCCTTACAGAAACCATTGCAAATAGAGACATGGGGCACAAGAAATATGTCATATGTTACTAAAACTACCCCTCACTCTATAGTCGCACATTTATTTCTTTGAATGTTAATAGAACTATTTTTAGATGTGTTTCTCATGATTCTAAAAATCCTCTTTCAACACCAACCTTCATTGTTGTATACATGAATAGACATGTTTCATTGGAATCGTTTCCCCTCCTTGAAGTTGCACGCTCTTGGTCATTTTCTACTTGCTGAAAACAAAACCAATGGAAACACCTATTCCCTCCAATGATTGTACATGTCTTGCCACGATACAATTCCATCCCTTCCCCTAATGATCCTTGTTATGCGACTTTTTGTTGGAGTGAATTAATGTTATTTCCCTTTCCGCGCACTCCCTAATGACATTGGTTCCACTGATGAGTAATTTCACTTTGGGAACAAAAAAAAGGAGCATATACACCATGGCATGTTCGTCGAGAAATTGACAACCCACAAACCCCACAGCCTGCAGATCAATCTACTCCTATGCCTACCCCTCCCAACTCCCCTCCCGATCACATGAAAATGAATGAATGGAAATTCCTCTCTCCCCTCCACCCAGGCTACAACATTGAAATTGATGGCCTTGAAATAAATGGTCATTGCGACATCGATGCTAACTACAATTGGGCGCATACTTCTATACCTCCCCACTTGCAAGAAATTGTCATAAATTTCATTGAATTCAACTGCTCAAATATCCAAAACCAACATCATCCTTTTTCAATCCCCCCCCCCCAAGATCACTCCTTTTCTCCCACCCAAAAAATAGATTTTACCATTGTTCTTTCTCACTTCAAAAACCATTCACCAAAACCCCCACTCAGAATGATTATCCAAGGGACATCTGGGACAGAAAAAGCTCATTTAATTAAATGTATGCAGCATGCGTTTATGGAAAACTCCCCAACAAGCACAAGCCCCTTGTTGCTACTTGCAGCCACCGACATTGAAACTTTCAACATAAATTCCCTTACAATCTATTATACCCTTCGCATCCCTATCCAATCAATGCATCCTCTTGAAGGATAGTCACTCCTACAACTGCAAGAGCAACTTCGCCATGTAGAGTACATCCTCATTCGTGAGATGAGCCTCATCGTTCTGGAAAATATTTCCCGCATTAACGATCGCCTAAGAGAGGAATTCCCCCTTATCAAAATGCACCATTCGGCAATCACTCCATTATCCTTGTCAAATATTTAGGCCAGTTACCACCTGTGAAGGAGATTTCTCTATACACTGGCACTTCACTTTGGTGCAACTTCAACACATTCATAACAATTTCAACTATTTTTCGTGAGCAAGGTGCAAACCCTTCCCAGGTTACTTTCCGCTATTTCCTCACAAACCTCAGAAATGGAACACCTACTATTGAAGATTGGAAACTCCTAATGTCAAGGAAAAAATTATCTTATGCATGAAGATTAAAAAACATTTCAAGACTCTATGCACCTATATGCAATGAACAGCTCAATTTCTTTGTATAATAAAACAATGCTAAAAAAATGGAACATGTCAATAGTGCTTCGCTCTAGAGATAAACAGAGGCAACAAACTTCTACTACCAAAGAAGATGAAAATTTAGATGCAAAGGTACTCTTATACAATGGACAAAAATTTATACTCACTAGCAACTTGTGGATACATGCAGGCCTTGTTAATGGCACACTTGGAAAAGTAGTTGCAATCGTTTATGCACCTAACTCGAAGCCCCCAGAATTGTCATCCTTCATGGTAGTTGAATTCAACAAATACAAAGGAGCACCATGGGACATTTCACATCCAACATATGTACCCATTTCCCCCATCACAAGGGGTGTATGTTGGCAGATACCACTTCGAATGGCATGGCCTTTAACAATACATAAATCATAAGGAATGACATTAGACAAAGCAACTGTAGACATTGGGAGAAAAGAACAACAAGGTTTAACATTCACTATCATATCAAGAATAAGATCATTATCAAACCTTCTAATCAATCTAGCCTTTCCATTCTCACGCATCTCATGTATGTAAGAAAATCCATATCTCAAGCGTAGACAGCAAGAAGAATCATTGCTCGCATCAAAATATCCACAAGAGAATACACTCTAGCCAACCATACACTCTATCTTTCATATTTACCCATGGTAAACATCACTTGCTACTTAACCAAATTTCACATACACTTGCTTACTATTACATTTAACCTCATATTATTTTCATTCTTATCTAGAAAAAAATATTCATATTTACTTTGAATTTAATATATATATATATATAATTCTTTCAGCATACACATCACTAACAATTACCATTTCTCTTTTTCATGACCAACAGATATGGATACGGACTACTTTAACATACTCTATGAATATTGTTGAGGAATTTAGCAGCAGGAACTTACCTTGCAAGATGTACAAATGAGGCTCATGCCCCCACAAGCACTGCCTCTGTATCGTTTGCGTCAAAATATTATCTATCTACGGAAGATAAGGAAACAACTGGAAAAACAATCCACATCCATGAAAGAGATGCACAAAGGAAAATACAGGCTAACTAGAAAGAACGACGTTCACATCTTGACACCACAATAAACATCAATTGGTTTTGTCGATGCCATGTCTCATCATGTATATATGATTATGTTACTCACTATCAATTACATTTATTTGACATCACATACTTTTATTGTACATATGTTTAGTTTTCATCGTCTAATACATCTCTATGTATATAGTTCTTGTTTCGTTGAACTACTAAGCCATTATGTATAATTGCAAGCAAAGTCATTGCATAACATGTATAATATTGTTGTTACTTTTGTGTTAATGCTGGTCAACCATGTATATGTTTCATGTTCCATTAACAACACATATACCTTCTATTGACAACAACCATTAATTTACTACCATGTATAAATACTTTGTTGTTACTTTCAATTAAAGCACTTACACTCAAGTTATTCTCATCAAATTCATGATTCAATTGCATATCTAAGTTAAGATGCAAGAGAGAGAAAATAAACCTATCTCGAATTGAGAAGGATAACCTTTCTCTCAATTCAAGAGTGGATTAGTACCAATCAGGGGAAAGGGTTGTAATTGTGATTCAATCCAGACTTAAGCTTTAATTGTAAATCTCAAAATAATTTGCATATTTACAAGATATTAAAGCTCTCCTATGCAATTAAATTTGCTTTAATAAATAGTTATTAAATCAATTTCAATCACATATATGAATGAATTCAATTAAGTCTCAAGGGTTAACTTAGTTGGTCAAAAACCATGCCTCACCATCAAGAGGTCACAGGGTCTATTCTCCTCGAAGCCCTTGGGGTTACGTCTTGCCAATAGGCCAAGGGGCGGTTACTCTAGATAGATTTTTCCGTGTATGTAGTGACCACTCACTGACCAAGGTGTTCGTGAACCACACTTTTAAAAAAAGAAAAAAAAAAATCTTTCAATTAAAAGTTATATGATTTACAACGGCAACAAGTTATTAACTTGTTCCCAAATCCCATCAAGTCCTCTGGAAAATGGGGCGATTTCTGCATCAAATATTGCCCGTAATTTGTTTGTATTGCCACGGAACACCTGCAACCAAGCAAGAAAGACGCAAAACGTTGTGGAATACAATTAGAAATTATTATGTTCTGAATTTGTTGTGTGGAGCTACGACCTAGGCGCAGATCCAGAGTTGTTCACGTGTGAACGGAGATGGAAACAAGGTATGATAGCCAGACTCATGGTTTGATCAGACGTGATGCATGAAAAATTAAAAACATGTATGGGGGAGTTAATATCCTTTGAATAAGATATGCTCATGATTTTAGTTAACGATTAATATATTTATTTATCATGATTTTAGTTAAGGATTAATATATTTATTTATCATGATTTTAGTTAACCATTAATATATTTATTAATTTATGATTTTAGCATGATTTTAATATTGCATATGGTCTTTTATAGGTTGGATTTAGAAATGATGTGATAGGTGGGTAATGAGGGAATTGATTTTAATAAACGAGGGGGTAGAAGAGGCCCATGTGAGTGGGACCCTCTCTCCACTTACCTTATAACTTTTATAATAACCCAACTTCCCAAATATCCTATATGACATATGGAGTATATATTATTTACCATTTAGTAAAATATCAAATAATAAAACCAACTAATTAGTACTAAAATTCCATTAAATGTTATCTTATATTAACATTAATTATAATATGAAATTATTATAATTAAACGGCTTACAATATTAATTATATTATTACAATATAATCAATAATTATCTATTATTTTTGTTGCAAGTGTGTCAATAATTATCTATTATTTTTGTTGCAAGTGTGTTAAGTGATGTGGAGAAGACACTAAAATGTGAAGCCAAATTCAATAATGTAAGGTGATGTGGCAATTGAAGGTGCCACATTTTTTTATTGTGATTATTAGGAGTGCATCATCATGAAGTTGTGATCTCAAAGGGGAAAAGGAAAAAAAAAAAGCAAAGGAAGAAGAAGTGCAATTAGGAAAAACAAACCTTAATTGAACAGTTATTATGAAACAAAGAGTAGAACCTAACTAAAAGCCAAGGATTATATACAAACTAAAAAGAGGGTGCCCCTGAATTTTTCAAAATTTGAAGGGGAGTGTTGTGGCCATAACAGGGCACAAGTTCTTTATTATAGATAATTTCATCAATGGCTTGTAGTTGATCTATCAATTGAGAGATCCTCACAAAATATGAAGTTATTGTATTGTTCTTTTTCATTTTAATATCAGGAAGCTCATTTCTCAAACTCATGACTTGGCCAATATTGTTGATGGTATACAATCCAGTTAGGGAATCATATATCTTTTTAAGTGTCAAACTTTGAGATGTATGGGATTAGATGATCTTTAATTGATTCAACAATAATGCTCATAGAAGTGATGTTATATTTATTGTACTTCTTTTCTACATCATTTATTATAGGTTCAATCACCTTGTATTGCACAATTTTCATAAGATATTCCCTTGCGAGAATTAGGTCAATTCTTTATTTCCAAGCTTTGTAGTTTGTAGCCCCTTCTAACTTGTTCTCTAATTTTATAGAGGGCGCCATGGACAAGTTTTCGTATATATCTATAGTTCCTTAAGAGTGATCTCAATGTTGTTTCCTTCACCAAAGCTTTGATATCATGTTGATTTTTCGAGTGCAAATTACACAAGCACTTATTTCTAAAACCTTATCATCACTTCCAATGATCTAGATGTTTATTTAGCACTTGAATGTATCATTAAGAAATTATACATTCAACAATTCAACCATAAAGACAATGAAGCAGTAGTGATCATAATGCACAAGAGAGACACCATGTTTGCACTAGGAAAACCCACTTGGGGAAAAACCCAACAACCTTCTTCTTAGAGAAATATTCAGTTCAACAAGAGATACATCAAATTCAAGGTCAAGGTTACACTAACCATCAAGATGCTTTCAACAAGACAACCACAAGATTTCAAGTCCAACCTCTTTCACTTGTCCATAAGAATCCTCTTTAGTGACTCAGTCAAGGTTAGCAAGATTTTCCACCAAAAATCCCTTACAATCAACTACAACCACCTTGGTCGCAACCACCTTGGTCAAGTGTAGCAAGAAAGTCTCAATTTGACCTTGCCTTTGTTGAATTGAGAAAAAATGAATTTCCACATCAGCAGACAACTTGGAGGTACTTAACTGAGGTGACATGGCTCTTGTCACTCAGTTAGCTCAGTAAATTCGAGTTAGAAGGCTTGGAGTTCATGTATGCATGTGTGATTGCTAATGTGTAGCAATATACTTCAGTTATTTCAAGTTGTATTCAGTTAAACTAGTTCTAATTATTGATGGAACTAGTTGAAGGTCAGTTGTGTAGGGGGATAGCATCCTAACTCAGAGATCATCCAGTTAACTAATCAATCAACCAAAAATAGCTCATGCATGCAAGTAATTTGAATTTATTAGTTGTGGTGGAGATTCCAAGGTAGTGTAACCTTAATTGTAGACTAGTCTTGAGTGTACATTTATTGCATGCAATCAATGATCAATCCTTGGGAATTGCACAATCATTTTGGAAGAAATTCATAAAGACTAGGGGCTAATTTCCTTATGTTTTGCGCAAGGAAATAGGAGCTCAAGAAGAGGCATAAATTGACTAATTTTGGATCAGAGCTTCTCATTTAGCAGAGAAATAGGTTATTCACTTGCAGGTTGAGCTCAGAGCAAGCCAACAATTGTAATACATTCTCTATTCATCTGATTAATGCAAGCAGGCTTAAGGGGTTTTTACCAGTTAGTTTCACCTAGATAAATTTGTGTACTTGTTTATGTGATTGATGCATGCTTGTGAATGTTGTTCTAAATTGTGAAATAATTTCTGCAAAGCAATAGAGTAGAATTGTGTCTCTTGATTTAGATTAAATTTATTGAGCAATTGAAATTATATCACCATACTTCTACATGGTACCAGAGAAGGATTCACATTAGAATAACAATTTCAAAGGTGTTCCTTAGGAGGTTCGAATTTGCAGCTTCAGTGTAGCAGGATTTCTTCATAGTTAGGAGAATGGCCTTCAATTCGCTGATATTAGAATATGCCTTGCAATGCAACTCGAATTTCATTCCCTGGAAGGATCGCATGGAGGCAGTGCTTGATGACAATGGATTCTTGGTATACGTCAAGACAGACATTCCAAAACTAGGATAAGTTGATGCCCAAAACCTAGCCCAATGGAATAATGTAGTCAAGGCAAGGAGATAATCTTGGAGGGAGTGTGAGACCACATTGTCTTAAATATATATGGGAAAGAAACTTCATTTGTAATGTGGAAGCAATGAATGAGTTATTCAAGAATATCAATGACCATAGAAAATTGGCCCTCAAAGACAAACTTCGAAACATTAAGATGCAGAAGAATCATATTATTCTGCAGTATCTCACCAGATTTACACAAGTTCGGGATGAGCTTGGAGGGGTTGGTGTGAAGTTGGAGAATATGACCTTGAGCCTAACTCTTTTAGGCCTTCCCAAAAGTTTGCATAGCTACCAGAACTCGATGAACAGGAGGGAGAAATTACCGAATTTGGAATGATTATGGTTTTATTTGGTACAAGAAGAAATCAAGTGAAATACCAGAGATATAATTTCATCCAAGGGAGAGGATGAACAAAATTTTGCATTGGTTGGAAAGGGAAAGAAGGGAAAAGGGAAGAAATATCAAACCAAACCAGAATCCAACCAAGGGGGCAAGAATAAAGACTTGTCCAAAATAAAATTCTTCAATTGTCATGAATGCAGGCATTATGTTACAAAGTGTCCACACAAAAAGTCTAGTAAGCAGAACTCAAGAGGAGCAACAAGTGAAGCATTGGATTCATAGTTCGAGTTATATTTCACCTTGATTTCTGCCATTTGTGTCCACACAAAAAGTCTAGCAAGAAGAACTCAAGAGGAGAAACAAGTGAAGCATTGGCTTCATAGTTTGAGCTATATTTCACCTTGATTTCCCTTGGATGATTATGGTCTGATTTGGTACAAGAAGAAGTCAGGCGAAATACCACAGAGAATTCCATCCAAGGGAGAGGATGAACAAAGTTTTGCATTGGTTGGAAAGTGAAAGAAGAGAAAAGGGAAGAAATATCAAACCAAACAAGAATCCAGCCAAGGGGGCAAGAATAAAGACTTGTCCAAAATAAAATTCTTCAATTGTCATGAATGCAGGCATTATGCTACAAAGTGTCCACACAAAAAATCTAGCAAGAAGAACTCAAGAGGAGCAACAAGTGAAGCATTGGCTTCATAGTTCGAGCTATATTTCACCTTGATTTCTTGCATGTCCAGCACCATGATGGGGAATGTGTGGTACTTGGATTAAGGTGCCTTGTTCCACATGACAGGGTGTAGAGAGTTTTTCAGTGACATGGAGAAATATCTCCATATGCATATTGAGCTTGGGGACAACGGAAAGTACAGTGCTACCAAGATTGGTATAGTAACCTTTAAGATGGAGTCAGGATCCCCTCTTCACCTCAAAGATATCATGTTTGTGTCAGGCCTGAAGAAGAACCTCATCTTTGTATCAGTTTTGGAAGACTATGGCTATGATGTGATCTTCATTAAAGGGAAATCCTTTCTGAGACACACGACTACTGGGAAGTTGAAGCATATCGAGTTTCATGTGAAGAACATATATACACTTGATGTGGAAGATTGTGCTACATTAAGCATTGAGGTAGAGAAAGTGCAAAGTCGCGACGTTGGAGAACTCTAGCACAGGAGATTAGGCCATTTGCATCATGGCACCTTAAAAATTATGCAACAAATAATAATTGGCCTCCCTAAAGGTTCACATGAGGAGAAGGGTGTTTGCAAGGGTTATACCTTAGGGAAGTATGTAAAATCAACATTCCATGATCGATATAGCAAAACACATGCAATCTTGAAGAGAATCCACTCTAATGTTTGTGGACCCTTCTCGAAAACCTCCACTACCAGACATAAGTACTATGTTATTTTTATTAATGATTTCTCAAGAAAGTGTTGGATCTTCTTCATGTGGAAGAAGGATGAGACATTCTCAAAATTTGTAGAATTCAAGGCACTAGTGGAGAAAGAGACTGGAAAGAAGGTGAAGGCTCTCAAGAGAGATAATGGAGGTGAGTATGTTTTGAATGAATTCAAGGATTTATGTGTGAAAGAAGGAATTTTAAGAGAACTAATAGTTCCCCACAACCCACAACAGAATGGGGTAGTTAAGAAGAAGAATTAGGGCATTGTAGGAGTTGCAAGAGCTATGCTACATGACCAAGTCTTGCCACTACATTTGTGGGCAGAGGCATGTAACACAGCACATGTAACACAGCAATCTACTAGAAAAATCAAAGTCCTCACTGAATTCTTGGTATGATTACACTAGAGGAGGCCTTCTCGGGGAGAAAGCTATATGTGTCTCATTTCAGAATTTTCGGAGCCTCTGTTTACTACCATGTCTCCAAATATTCGAGGAAGAAACTTGAGTCGACAACAGATTTGGGAGTTTTTGTGGGTTACACCAAAGCTCCACACAATTACCAGGTGTACTTGCCTTCCCTCATAATCACAGTTGTGTGAAGGGATGTAATGTTTGATGATGAGAAAGAAATGATATGCTCTCTTGAGAGGAAGCTAGAAATCCCACCAAAAGAGTAGATTTTAGCTCCAAAGGAGGAGCCTCAAGAAGTTGTGGAGAAGACACAAATGGAGGAGCATAGAGGAGTCAAAGTGTAGACATCCACTCAAGTAGAACCATCTAGATAAGGTAGAAAAAGAACTAGGGAAGCTAATATATTAGTCTAGGATGTGAGGGAGAATGTGGGAGCTCCTTCAAATTTGCGCAGGCAAAGGAGGTCACTTGAGAGGTACACTGGGTAAATGTATCTAATAACTAAGCTTGTAGAGACTAACCATCCTCTTTTGAGGAAGAAATATAGCAACCAGTTTGGTTTGATGCAATGGTGGAAGAATACGAATCCATCATGAAGAACAGTGTTTGGGAAGTGGTCCCAAGACCGGAAAATAAATCAGTTGTGGGTTCAAGATTTATCTTTAAGGTTAAGCATGTAGTAGACGGAAGCATGGAGAAGTATAAGGCCAGATTTGTGGCCAAAGGATTCTCTCAAGTTGAGGGAATTGACTATGAGGAAACCTTTTCTCCCATAGCAAGGTATTCATCCATTAGATAAATTCTTGCACTACTTGTGTACATGGGGTGGAAGATCCACTATATGGATGTAAAATTAGCATTTCTCAACAGTGTTATTGAGGAGTAAGTGTACATTGAGCAACCAAAAGGTTTTGATAAATTTGATCGGGAGTCTCATGTGTGAAGACTCAAGCAAGCATTGTACAGTCTCAAACATGCACCCTGAGCTTGATACACTCAAATTGATAGTTATCTCATTAGATTGGGCTTCACCAAAAGTGAAGTGGATTTGAACTTCTAACATATTTTGGTAGAAGGTAAATTACTTATCATTGTTTTATATGTTAATGATTTAATATTGACAAGTGATGAGCAGTTGATCAACTCTTGCAAGGAGGACCTTACAATGTAATTTGAGATGAAAGACATGGGTCTCATGGACTACTTTCTCGAACTAGAATTATGGAAAGGTGATGGGTAAGTGTTTGTGTCTCAAGGAAAGTATGCCATTGAGATACTGCAGAGATTTTGCATGGATATTTGTGTAGAAATTTTGAATAATTTAACACATATTCAATGGAGATTATCCTGATCATGTACTATTGCGGAAAACATACACAATACATATTAAGCTCCTCTACGTTGATCATCAATATAGCAGCATCAATAACAATAAAACATCAAGAGCATTCACACATTAACACAGTATGTATCGCGGGAAAAGCATCTCGCTAAAAACCCCAACTATCTGTATATTAATGATTGAGTCATGTAACATTACACAACATAATACTTCTCACAAGTATCTC